>JBBPOE010000056.1:0-71061 GCA_038091295.1 Tylopilus felleus | reverse complement strand
CAATTTCTTTGTGGCGCATCGTCTGTTCCGGTTCACGATCGAAGAAAGATGAGGCTCATTGGATCCTGTTCTGCTCCACGTAGTGTACCGAAAAAAATATTGCTGCATATATATTTCGCCCCTCCGTGACACGTCCGAAGGTCTCTGCACGCTTGTACATATGTACCATGGTTTAGCCTACTTTGTGGTCGATTCAGATGTCAGATGTCACGTGACGTGACAGTACGCGAAGCGTGACTAGTAGTAGCACGCGACTGCCAACTCCAATTCCTGCGCTTGGATATCGTTGATCATGGCAAGCACAAGTAAGACGCTCACTAATTCTGCTCACGAACCCGGATATACGTGTGTTGCTTTTTCGCGGGATGGAAAGTGAGCCAATTTTCATGCAGTCGGGTACTGTTTTCTGACAGGATGTACCGCAATACTCACATCATATCATGTCAAGGCTATCGTATACCGGTGGCTCAGATAGCTTGGTGCGGATATGGCAAATGGACAAGGATCAATATCAGGAACCAGAGGTCGCATATGAAGCTGACGAGGGAATAACAGCAATCGCATGTTCTGTACGTCCCTTCCATGGTGGTCAGCTTCCTCTTAAGCATAACCATGACGTGCCATTCTATTGCATTAGCATGAGTACTGGCTGTCTGGAAGCAAAGACTCCGAAGTCCGCAGCTATTTTCACGGAAAAACGGATCTTCATGGGTTGATCATGAACGCAGCTGGCGCATGTATTCGAGCGGTCTCGGTCGACCCCGAGGGGAAGCGTATCGCTATTGCAACGGAGTGCGCTCGTTCTTACTCTACATCGTTCAATTGCTAATGATCCTTAGCGAAACGACAGTCAAGATTGTGGGATTGCAAGACGTTACCAAGGTTCAAGTACTGAGTGGCCACAAGAAATGCATACGAAAGTTAACTTGGCACCCCTCTGGCACCTTGCTCGTTCGTATATTCCCATGTACCTACTGTTGACCCACGGACTAACGAATTATAGACTGCTAGTGGAGCTGATGGTACGATCACTGCATGGGACGTCTCTGAAAGCGAACCAAAAGTCGAGAAGGTTATTGATGGCGTTATTCCAGCCGTCACAGATGCCGAGTAATCGTCTTCCCTTCTTTTCTAGTCAATTCTTTCGCTCAGCTGCTCTAACTCAGGTCATCAGAGTTCATGCATGATTGTTCTGCAGTATGGCACCCATCTGGGCAACACTTCTTCGTACCCTCTCGGACTCACGGTATGTACCATGATTTATTTCTCTCAATGAAACTACTAAGAACCTTGACATAGAAATTGTTGCCATCTCGCGACCGAATTGGGACAAGTCCTTTAGCCTCTCGGATCCCAACGCAACAGGTGACACTACAGCACTCGCGCTTTCTGTTAATGGAGTTTATCTTGCAAGTGCTTGTAAGGAAGGAATCCTTATCTGGAGCACCCAGACAAAGCATGTTCTTTGGCAGTGAGCAGAGCGCGTACACACAGAGAAGACAATCTGACAACCTTGGTAGGCATGCCGGTTCTCCCGAAGCATTCATCACGCAGCTTGCATTCTCGCCATCTCAAAACATTATCGCATGGGCGGATTCGGGAGGAACAATAACTTGGTGGAGGGACCCAATTCCTGCAGGTTCACCGGATCCTGTGAAAGCAACTGCCGCGGGCGGTGTGCAAGGTGTCGCTGTCAAACGCAAGTCCACACCAACGTTCAGGGGAGAGGATGCGGTTAATGGAGACCATGGTGGTAATGCTGGAACCGTTGATGACTATGGCGATGACTGGATAATCGATGACATCGGCGTTGGAATGGATGATGAACACGGCAAGAAGCACGCTGTGGATGGGGATGGGTTCGTGAAGGAAATGGGTACGTTTATTAAAATAGCTTGTTATTCTTGCTCAGAGAGATCTGGTAGTGAGCATTACAAAGGCGCAGCCAGCTTTCCAGCCAGGATCGACGCCAATGGAGGGCAAGAAACGATACCTCGGTAGGCTTCCATTCTTCGCGCACGAATGGATCATCACCCATATGGAACCCCCGTGTAGCATACAACATGGTTGGATGGATTGACGTCACAGATCAAGATACCCATCACATAGTCAATGTCGGTTTTCATGACCTTTCGACACGCAAGAGCTACCATTTTTCGGACCCTTTTAAATATGATGTGGGATATCTAGGTAAGTGTGTTGCGTGTCTCTTATTCCACCTTTACTGATGACCAGCTGTCCAGGTGAACGTGGCGTGCTTCTCTCCTGTCCTCCTGAGCAGGATCACCCCGCCCAGGTGCAATATAGGCCCTACGGGACTTGGTCAACTCAGGGTGACTGGACCTACATTCTTCCATTGGGACAGCATGTCCTTGGTCTAGCTGCTGGAGGAGAAAGACCTATGCGTTCATTACGAGATCCTTCTTCATCTGGAGGTGACATCCAAGGTCAAGGAAACATCGTGCTTGCCACCAGTGCAGGAGACCTCACGTTTTTGAGTGGGTCAGGTCTCGAACGCATCGTGCTCGGTCTGGAAGGCGAGTATGTAACTATGGCTGCCGGAGAGGAATATGTGGTGGTTATACATAGGCCTGGTGCCACTACCATCGACGGTAAGTACTTACAATCTCTATTTTGTACTGCGTATTCAACCATTTTCCGCCAGGGTCGCAAGGGTTGATGGCAACATTGATATCTTTCGATGATTTCGAGGTGTTCCAAGCAAAACCATTACCGGTACCCAAAGGCCACATGCTTAAATGGATTGGTATGACTGCGGAGGGGGTGCGTTTTTGCTGTTGTGACCGCAATGCTATAGTGACGCGTCCTCGGTAGGCTCCCGCAATATATGACTCCGCCGGCTTCGTGCACATCATGATCAACTTCCGACGCCCTAACCGAGCAAGCTGGGCGCGCTTGCTGGATGCGAATGCGCTTGAACGTAAGCAAGGGAAGGATGAATCGTATTGGCCAGTTGGTTTATCGCAAGAAACTTTAACATGTGTCATCCTGAAGGTACTCACGTCATATCTTGCCTCTTGTTTCCTGCATTGAACGAATGGTTTGTCATAGGGCAGACAAGACCATCCAGGATTTCCAAGACCGCTGACGCAAGAACTGCCTGTTAGACTCCCCTTCCGAAATAGAGATCCAGTCGAATCTGCCATTGAAGAGAAGTATGTTGATGTCGTATTCTCCTTTGTGTTTCTTGCTTATCTCTTCCAAGACTTGCTCGAGAACGGATGCACATTAATCTAGCTCGTGACTCTCTAGGTGACGAGTTGACGTCACCCGAACTGGATAAGCGAGAAGTTGAACTCGATAAAATGATCATCAAACTCATTCAAGCGGCTTGCAAAGCGGATAAAGCACCTCGTGTTCTGGAGTTAACTAGGCGTTTGCACTTCACGCACTCGATAGCTGCAGCCAGCCAGCTCGCAGGGTTCTACAAACTGATAGGTCTTCAGGAGAAGATTGATGCAATCAAGCGGTGGCGCGAAGATGAACCAAGCCCGGCGGAGGAAGCAAGGGAACGGAGGCGGCGAGTCGAACAGGAGGACGTATCCATGGAACGGCCGAAACTACTGCAAAACTTTGCCCCTCCTCCCAAGATTGAGAGACCGGGTTTAACGCGCTCAGCAGGAGTCGTTGAGCCTTCAGAATTCAGCAGCTCGAACGCGCCTATTCGGTTGTTCAATGCACGACAACCTGAAATAGCTACACGCTCGGCTTCCCCTGATGGGAAGAGGAAACGCGACGAAGTGGACGATTTTGCGTCAAATGGTTCGGATGCAGAGGCCAAGCGACGGGCAGTCGGTTCTCCTAAACGTGAGTAGGTTCTTAAGACGTTGGAAAGATCATGATTGAATGTTATTTAGGAGACAATCCATTTCGCAAATCGGTTGCGGAAACAAAGAAGAATCCCTTCGCACGGAAACCCGAGCCCAGCAAACCAATCCAACAGAGCGAGAGCTTTTTCAACAAAGTCGAAGCTCTCGAGGCTAATCAAAGTAAACAACGTAAGCTCCAGTATTGCCTGTTATTTTCTTAATATTACAACCTCACGCGATTTCCATTTCCAATAGGAGCTACGAGTAAGAAAGGGAAAGACAAGGAGAAAAAGGACGTATCCAGACAGATGACCCTCTTCGGGCTCCCCTCAAAACCACCAGCTGAAAAGAAGGGGAGGCCGTCGAAGAAGGGAGAGGAACCAGAGACCGGTGCAAGTGATATTGATGCATCAGCTTCAGTTCTTCAAGTTCCGGATGTTGACATGTCAGAAGCGCCCCCTCCATCAGAAGCCACTCTGGTAGAAACCCAGGACGCCGAAGGGGGGACTACTGAGGACACACAGCCCATCGAGGAGGATGAAGTTCCGATAGAATGGGAAGCTTCACCGCCACCGTCCCCTTGATGCAAGACGGAAGGCACCAGGAAGGTTTCACTAGCTCTTGACATTGCTCTACAGTAACATAGACTCATCTACACTGATCTCTACTAAAGACATTGATGGACACCACGTCAATGCTGGCATGGCATGTTACACAGTGCACCCAGTGGCTAGTTGATCGTAGTCAATCTCACGCTGGACATTTGAGGTACGGTGATAATCAGTACTTGGTTTCGCGACCAGTGCAGGCACAAAATAATCACCGAATTGTTCAAGCAATACGCTGAGTGATCATCGCCGGAAGGCACGGACTACTGCCAGCAACGGTACCTTTCCCAAAAACTCTCAGTGCGCACCCGGCGTTGGATGATTAATTGGCGAGGGATAACACGATATTGAGAAAGTAAACCATCTATCAGGGAAGGCAGAAGAGAGAGAGATACCTCGTTTGGGCTGGGGTTCGAAACAGGTACTTGAACGTTTTGATAACTGGTGAGCTAAACAAAATGCGATGTTCGCACAGAAGACAGCTCGAGATCCCGGGATAAGTGAACCCTCGAGAGAAACGTCATAAGGCCCCTGTTTCAAAGTGTGGGACAGTTGTTTGTTTTTCAGCTGGCGGCGTTAATATGGTACCTGGAGGGAAGGAACGAGACGTGCAAGTGTTTCAGTGGCATCAACACGAAGCTCAATTACGCCACCTCCGGGGTTGAAAGGTTGGCCCGCAGAACTGAGGTTGTGCGATTCTCTTTCACCCGTACGTGAGCATTAGGTGAGCACGCTAACCCAGTTGCGATTCTGGTCCAAGGTCCTAAGAAATCCGAGGGGATATGTCGGTCGCAATGATATGCACAATGGGTCCGGTTGACATAGGGCGTGATCCAACGGATAAGACATACTGTATGCCGGGTCTTTTCGGTGAGTCCAAGTGGGCACACAAAGACTGACCAGGGCCGGGTAGGAGTTATGAGAGAGGCTGATAAGTGTGAGAGCGATATGCTAATCACGCGGGTAGTTGTGATAACTGGAGTTGACGAGTTATGGTAACCATTCGCACGTGTTCAGCATTGTCGGGAAAGATTTGGCCTGGGCTTGCAATTGCAAGTGAAACCGCTGTCTGCCAAGTTGCCTCATCGCTGACAATTACCGCTCTCTCCCAGCATGTCCTTATCCCCAACCACCGCAAACGGCTCAGAAGTGCCCTCAAAACGACGTCGCACGAACAGCATAGTCCTAATCGACAACAACGCTCAGCAGGGTATGACCCAATCACCCGCAGAGGGATCGGCTCCATCACAATCTTCTGCGCACATCCCGAAGCGCGGCGCCAGGGCATGTACCGCTTGTAGAAAGGGTAAAAACAGATGCGAGGGCGAAGTAAGCTCCCTGCATGGGTCTTTGTTACTCCACCGTTCCGCTATTAACTCACTGGCCCGACCTCCCGCACCGGCCCGGCACCCTTTTGGATAGGCACCCTGTCGTCGATGTCAACTAAGTGGTACATCATGCGTCTTCGAGAAACCGGAGAAGAAGAATGTTCAACCAGTATCTAGCGCTAGCGTGGAGTACGTCGATATCCTGGATATTTCTTCCTCGCTGACACAATAGTCAAAATAGGCGCCTATCCCGCCTCGAGGGCCAGTATTTGGTAGGTTTCGAGGTTCATCATTGGAAAGGCTCCCAGTCAAGGTTTGTTGCAGGTCATGCAGAGTCAAATGATTGGAATGCAGTCGTCGTTGGATCGCATCCTGTCTGCGATACAAAGTCAAAGTCAATCCAACATTCAACAGCCTGGTTACTCCACAAACATGGGACAAGGTTCTGCCCGTGAAGGTGGTCCTTCTTATCCCCCTCGCACCCGGTATGTCAGATGTTCACAGCCGGCTATAGTCCAGCTTATTTTCATATTCAAGCTTTCCTTCACTCCCCGGCTTTGCACCTCCGGTATGTTTCTCTTGCTTTTCAAAAGTCCCACGTTCAACTGTGTGTGTAGCCACACAAGTACGCTACATACGGAATTGTCCCAAGTACTGCGCCATCTTCAGAAGATGAATCCGAGGAGACACTGGCACTCCCACGCGCTTCACTCAGTGCCCCTATCGAGGCTCTTCAAGGATTGGCCAATGCAGCTGCAGAGGCAGCTGCAGCGCCCTCTGTCGCTCCTCCCATGTGAGTCATATTTCAACGGAATATTATCGACATCGATTTACAAGCTCGGTTGGCTTTAGTGTGAAGAAACGGCTACGAGCAGAACCAATTCCGAAGAATGCGTTCCCGCATGTCATCGAAAAGGTATACATCTCCGTGGACTTGTCTCCAATTCTAATGCGTCCACCTCCCAGGGGCTTGTTTCCGAGACCGAAGCCAGAGAGCTTTACCACATGTAAGCTCTTCTTGACCAGGCAACTTCGTTTATGTTGATTTTGGTACAGTTTCTTTGCTGGCTGCCATCTTTTTATCCCACTTTTCGATCCCAATTACGATACGTTCGAGAGTCTAATGGAACGTACACCATGGACTTTCGACTCTATTCTCGCTATTGCCTCTAAAATTCGGAGTGGAAATGCGCCTCTTAGCCCCACATTTTACAAGTGCTTAGAGGAGGCCCAGGGCATTGCCAGATCCTCGCTCTTCGGCCCTGTGGTAAGGAAGGAAGCAGTGATGGGTAAGCCGCTTTGCATCGATGAAATTTTGTGGATAATGTGGCCCTTGCAGGGATGTTGCTTCTTGCCGCGTGGAGCACGAATGGTTGGCTCCCAAGTGGCCATGCTATGCGCATGGCACTAGACCTTGGTTTACATCGGGCGTTAGAAAAACTTGCCGATGAGTCGGGAAAGCAGCGCCCCGAAGAAGAAGAGCGGGACCTTGGTACGTCAAACCTCATTGACCATGTGGGATCAGCTAGAAAGTGTCTTAGTTGTATCTGCACGGATCTGGCTGTGTCTCTACTGGTTCGATCATCAGTGAGTGTTTTCCCAAGGGGTAGGCTATCATCCACGATCTGATTGCCCTGATATAGAATGAGCTTGGGTACTGGTCGACCCATTGTATTGCGAGATGAATGTTCTAGCAAGCACTGTCGTCTTCTTCTCACACATCCTATGGCATCGCCCACAGACGTTCGTCTCGTCTCGTTGGTTGAGTTGATTGCCCAAAAAAGTTTGTTCCATTTTGCTGTCTTCATTTACCCTGTGTGACATCATCGCGAAGCTCAAATATACGAGACACTTGCGCCACTAAATGGGGAGGTCAACCATAACACACTTGCCTTCATCCGCAGAGCGAATGTTGCCCTCGATAAGTGGTGGGCAGATTGCGACGAACTACATCGTAGGTAATCTTTCCGATGCGTGGAGCTCCACTCATACGCTTCTCCAGGTCAGACTATGGATGAAGAATCTTTGCTGCGCAAGATCCTCGCCGGAGAGCTTCATTATGCGAAGCTTTGGCTGGTTTGTGTCGCACTGCGTGGGGTATCGTGGGACAAGATGCCATTTGAGCAGCGTGAGCTCGCTTTTCAAGCCAAGGATGCCGCGTTCAACTGCTTGTCCATCTTTTTGAACTCAACCGCATATCGGTATGTTACATTGTTCAAGTTATCTCAAGAACCGAGCTCAGTCTGTTCCAGAGCTGCCCTCCGTTATGCTGTCCACGACAGCCTTGTTACTTTGGCTTTCTCTGGCTTGTTCTTGCTTAAAATGGCCAATCTTTTCCCTACAGAACTGGACTTGGGTGCGATAATGAGCCAAGTCGAGCAGTTGGCACAGCTACTGTCCGACGTAGCAGCAGAACGGTCAGCCCTCTATGCTTTCTTATCTTTCGCAAACTTCTCTCTGACGCGTCGAGCGCCCAGTTATGCGCTCACGCTGCGCATCATGCTTGCAAACTTGCGCCGCAGAGTGGGCATGCTCCCCGGAATTGCGGCGCCAATGCAAAATTTGCCTCCCCCGTTATTACCGGAAGGCATGGTCGGCCCGTACGTCGACACACACACCGTGGGGCCGCCTCCGTTGACGATGGAAGAACTCGGGTTTTCCTGGCCGAGTGATCGTGGCACGTTTAACCCCGCGACGATACCGGTCTGGATACGGGAGCAGGTGCGTGATTTCCATGGACAACTGTTGGACCTTTGTCTTGACTTTCACATCTTTCAGAGTCTCACAGACCTCGGCCTCCCCATCAACGGTTCCGATGGCATCTTCTTGAATATGCATGGGACAAACGGTTGGTCCGCGGACTCTGCACCTATTCCCGAAGCCTGGTGATTATTTTTCATCCTTGCTCGACTTTTGTACGAGTAGAGTTGACGACTTCTTTTTTTCTTGTGCGATTTCATATCTATTGTACAAAGGCAATCGTGGTCGTTCGCCTGTGCCGTATGATCGCTCCAGTACTGGCGCAAGGTCGACCCTGTTTTTACGGGCGCTACGAGTATCTGAAACGAAATTTCTTTTTTCAAACTTTCCCGTTTTACTGTGCTGTATCGATACGTTGGGGGTGTGGCGCTGTGATGCCCGTCTCGAATCATTTTCCGATGAGACGCATGGGTTGTGCATGCCGATGCTCATGTCTGTTGTTAAAAAAAAAAAAGCGGGTGGAAAAGATGTTTTTTTGGGTATCATGCTCTGGCCAAACAAACGCTGGAGGAATGGGAGATACGTCTAGTGCAATTCTGGGAACGTATAATATAGGTACACGACTGCGCAATGGTGGGATGGTAATGAAAATCTTCACTCGTCGTCGTCTTCGCTTTCTTGTTCTTGAAGAAACTGTCAACGTCAGGATGAGCGTGAGTGTGTAGGAAAGGGCGGAAACAATGTCGTGCCTTGACGAGCGCCTCAGTGCTCTTGAGGAAGTGTTGCCTCCCTTGAGGCTTGGATCCCTTCTGGTGCCAATAAATGATGGCCTGGTCCGAGATGCAATCCTGGTTGTATAAGACCTGTGCATGAGGCTATGAGGATCAACATCATGCATAAAGCGGAAAATGTATGCCTTGAGGATCTGGGGGAATGCCTTCATGATACGCGTGTCCTCATAGCAGTGTACCTGAACTTGATTGATTAGGGCAACTTCTGTCTTTGGTCCTTTGCAAAATGCCTCTAGGATGGGAGAGAATTTCTGTTCAGCGCACGACAATCAGCTGGTGGTGAAATTTGAGGCGCGGATACGGCGCGTACTGCAACTTCACGTAGGGCAAGACCCTCCATCTGGTCCGGTCGGGCATTCCAGTCTACGGAAGCCATGAGACCCTGCCAAATGCATTGGATTAGCTCCGTATCAGGGAGTGCTTGTTCCTCTGATTTGCTTTGTATCGCTGAGATGATCTGACTCGTGCAACCCAATCAGTTGCACCAAGCGACCTGTCAACTAGTGTAGACATACGACCTCCGCGGACTCTCCGTGTCCAGTAATAGTCTTGAGTTCAGCTACGATACCTTCCTTGGCCAGGGCGTATTGCTTCTTGGTGTACCAATCCGCTACCTGGGAAAGACCTTCTTTTCTGAAGAAGTCGTCAAGAATTTTGGGATCGCGACGGTTTGGAGGGAAAAACAGAAGGAGATCCTTGATGTTTCCACGCTTCAAAGCAGCAGCAAGGTGATCCATCGATTGATCAGCCATGTAAGCGCGGAATATGATGGCCAGGATAGCAATAGATGCGTCTGATTGGGTGGTCACGTGGTCAATTTAGACATTACAAAAGGCATGAATTAACCATTTTTTACGAGGTGATCCTTGGTAAGGCTCTGCAGACAAGCAGTGCCAGCGATGCCTTGGGCGAAAAGTAGGCCGATGGTGATGGCAAGCTTGTCTCGCTGTTCGGGGGACCAGCGATTGATGTATTGAAGGAGGCTGGGGAGCGTCTGCGCCTCAAGAGGTTTCTGAAGATATTTGTATCTGAGAAGTATGAGGTGTGGGTGCGATCGGGTATGCAGGACAGGCGTACCTTCTGATGAGCTTGTTAAGGACTTCTACGTATTTCTTCAGGTCCTGGACCGTTGCAGGGTCGTTTGCGTTAAATATGGTGAAGGGAGAAGTGGGTGCGCCGTCCTCGACGTATGAACCGCCTGGCTGGATGAGACCACCGACGAGGATGATTTCAAAGAGGGGGTCTGCATATTTCAAGAATTCGAGTGTGGATCCAGCCTGTATGAACTTTGTAGCAAAGGTGTCGAAGTCGTTTTCTGGGACAGTTTCGAGATGTTTATAGAGTTGGTCTCTGAAGACTGGATGGGGAGATGAGCGGAGATGCGTGCTGTGGAAGGTGTATGGTGCATGCCTGAAGGTTCGTGTTTTGCCTGTGCTTTTACTGCACCTTTCCTTGCCTTTATCTTTACGCCCTGTAACGAAGGCTTTGAAGCGGTGGATTGCTGAGACATGCACTTGGAGGGTATCGAAAAACAGGCGGACGACTCGGAGGAGCAGCGCAGTTCGGAGATACCCGACCCACCCAATCGGCTCACTGTCGGGATCCGGAACAAACATGCACAGCCACTATAGATTAGCCGAGACTGATATTCGAGGATGAAACGAGCGTCTTAGAGATTTCCAGTCGCTCTGTCCTCGTCCAAAAGACTTGGATTCTGATACTCCATCGCGTCAATTTATAGCCCTTTCTGGATGACCAATCTCTCCAATCTTGTTCAGCTATATCGGGCCGCACGTGACCAGTTAATGGGTACCACTCCTCTTCTTCATTCCACTACCAATCTCCCATGGCCACTCCTCCATTTTCAGATTCTCCAAACGCCCGCTCAAAGTCCATCACAACAGCTGACGGTCTCGACACATTCGGGGTGCGTTTCATCGGATCTCCCAACATGCAAGATATCCTCATCATCTACATTATAGACCCTCAACCAGCACTCGGTCGGAAACACCGCTTTCCAAGTCGGCGTGTCCGATGACAGAGGCTCGCGCAGGTACATGGAAGACGCTCACTCTTTTGTCGTCGATTTCGCTGGCATCAGAGGACAAGGCTTCTTTGCAGTGTTTGACGGCCATGCCGGCAAACATGCTGCCGAGTGGTGCGGTCAACATTTCCACGAGGTGGGTATCACAATTATACCCTATCCACACCACAATTTCATACCTGCTCGCGACAGTACCTTCTCGACGCTTTACATACCTCCTCGTCAACTACGATCCCCGACATCCTTAACGAGACATTCCACAAGGTCGACAGGCGTATATCTCGCCTCTGTGAGGAATCCGATGGAAAAATCCACTCGGGCTGCACTGCCGTCACTGCATTTTTGCGTGTCGAAGATGCCGACGGTCAACAATCATTTCTCAACTCCACCATCACTGCCGAACCATCCACCATAACCCCCAGCCCAGAGGATGCCAAAAGTTCCCGAAGCAGCATCGAATCTACTGTTTCTGATGAAGATGCTTCTGGATCTGACAAGACAGCCAAGAAAAATAAATCACCCAAGAGTGCATCACCTACCGGTCGCTTTACTCGTGCTTTGAAAAACCTCAGCGGAAGTGGTGGCTCGCGTCCACCTTCCCCTAGTACTCCAACCCCTTCACCCGCTCCAGCAAATCACTTAAATCCTCCCGCTGTGGTATCGCCTCCCCCTTCACTCCGCCGCGTCCTTTACTGCGCTAATGCAGGCGATGCACGAGGAGTCCTTTGTCGGGCGGGAAAGGCCGTTCGCTTGACGTACGATCACAAAGGTACTGACAAACAAGAAGCGAAGCGCATCACGGATGCTGGCGGTTTTGTCATGAGTGGACGCGTCAACGGTGTGCTGGCCGTCACGAGATCTTTGGGCGATTCCTCTATGAAAGAATTTGTCGTTGGGTCTCCCTACACTACTGAAACGGAACTCCTTGATGACGACGAATTTTTGATCCTTGCATGTGATGGTGTATGTCCTCCTCGTTTGACGCGTTCTTTGCTTATCTAACCCCATCAAAGTTGTGGGATATCACGGGCGATCAGGGAGCCATTGACTTGATACGGAACATTCAGGACGCCCAGGAAGCAAGTCACGTACTGGTTCAACATGCATTATCAAAACAAACGTATGATAACGTGACTGTGCTTGTTATCCGCTTCAAGCATAATACCCCACAAGCCAGTGGGTAGATTGGTGGAAACCTGTCCATTCACTTTACTTAGCCACGTCTGATATTAATTGTAACCGTGCCTGCTCTCTGCCTGTGTCCATCTACTCTTGTAACTCATCTTGTTTGTTTTATTGTTGTATCGATCTTGATGAGAGATAGTATAACATTCAATTTAATGTAGCAGATGCCAACTTTGCCAGGTACTTAGATGCTGAAAGTATGTGATGTGATCGACAGGTCAGGTCGATCACGAGCGTGCAGCGCTCTCACATGAGGAATACTACCGTCTCACGAGTCGCAGGTAAATCGATACTCATTCATCTGCTGACGGATACATTGACATTTCCCAGGAGACCATAAACCACGCTAATAATGGTATAACTCAATAAACCTTCGCCAGTCTGTCCCAAGTCTGTCCCACGAACAGCAATGAGCAAGAGCAACCCGTCGTTTGTTTAGTCGTATGTGATGGTGACGGTGTCTCCGCTGGTGGTAACGGTCGTGAGGACCTGGCCATTCTGTTGAATTTCGATGATCGTGGCACCAGCAGGCTCGTAGGTTCCATCTGGGCCAGAGGCAGTGGCATCCGTGAAGGTCACGGTGCCAAAGTCCGCGAGTGGAACGAGATTGCCGTTCTCCTCAAAGTCTTCGACGATCCACTCAGCGTTCTCCTCGCAAAGCGCGGAGGAAGACGTGAAGTCCTCAGTGACGGTCTGACCGGTGGTTAAGTTCTCGATGACCGCGGTACCAGAAGTCGTAGAGGTGGCGGTGACGGTAGCCTTGATAACGTCACCAGCGCTGATGGTGATACCAGAAAAGTCGTAGGCGTAGTCGGGGTACCACTCGTACCAAGCTATATAACGAGCCGAGGATGAAAATCAACTCCGACGGATTGGTTCGACGTCACCTACCATCGTACGAGACCTCACCGTTTGCGATGGTGAAGTCTACACCGGTCTGGAGGATAGCGTTCCCGCAGGTGTCACCGTCGATACCAACCCAAGCAGAGGCGGCACCGTTGCCCGAAGGGGTGGGGACGGTGAAGGTACCAGTGACAGCGGTGAAAGTTCCCTGTTAAAAAAAGATGAGATTGTGGAACGTCATAGATCATTAGGATAACACAAACGTCACCCTCGTCCCAGACAGCACCGGCCCAGTTGGAGCTGTACTCTACGTTAGAGACAGCACCAGCAGCCGACTCGACGCGGTTGAGGGGCTGTGACTGGCGACCCTCGCGACGGCGAGCAATGCGGGCCGCCAGCCGAGAAGAAGGAGCAGCCAAAGCCGCAGAAGCGAGCAAAAGATTGCTGAGAAGGGCAAATTTGGAGACCATGATGAAGATGAGAGAACTGTAGAACGTCGGTCCTATGGGTGGAGAGAGAGCACCCTGGAGCCTTTATACGTTTAGCACATCCATCGACGTTCTCATGAGAGGACATTGATAGGTTATGCTTCTGCTGTAGTTCCCTGAGCATCAACCGGTTCGGATCCTCGTCCTTGTGTGCCATGGCCGATAGAGCATATTCGTCAACCACCATACGGCGCTATCATTGCTTCGGATAGATATTCTGGTCTTCATGGAAAAATCCAAAGTTGAAGCACAGAGAATCTAAAAAAAAATAGTCTGCAATGAGAAAACGATAGAAAGTGGCCAATCGTGGTGGAAAAGCGCGTGATTGCTAATTAGCTGACTTGACGCGAAAGGGGACCAGCCCACATGGACGCAAAGGGGTTTCTTCGACTCGTGGAACAATGAGTGAGCATCAGAAATGCAGCACGCGACCAAGGGAGGGAATCTCTGCTATCATAACACCGCAAAAGTACTGCTCAGCACACGTGAGCTAAGGCAACGTATGATGTGTTGATACATTTGGATGCTGTAAGCAAGCACAACTAGGCCCAAATGCGTTGGTCCGTAGATTGGTGAGTTTACTCACATGAGCAAGATACCCCTGAAACCCATAATGAACCACGCGAACGCAGCAACCTAAACTTGGAAGGAAGTGATCGAAGCCGCCTAGCTAAGCTATATCAATATTTGTCGGACGCGATTGGCGTATACGGATGCGCTGTGCCAATGAAAAATAGGCGACATATCGACTTGAAATGGCGGCATTCAGTCCTGAAGCATGATGTCCGCTGGCACGATGTCTTCAAAGCACTGCATCGGTCGAGTCCTCGCAAAATGCCAGCCACAACACTTGGGTGATCTGGAGTTGCTATCATCTGAAAGTTGATCAAGCCCGGGTCGTCTCTCGGGGCAATGCTCACGGTCTGTTGTTCGTGCGAGCGCTGTTCCAAGTTTATTATCCTTTGCTTTTGAAGACTCCAATTTGCACACGACACTTCCTCACATGACGATCCTACCCGAATTGTGTGGACAGTTAGACCCACGATCAAGAGGACGAGGTCACAGACTTTCATGTTGTACGACAGGCCCGCGCAGGTAGCACAGTTGTGGTATCACGATGCGGTCTCCTTTATCTTCTTCCTTCCTGCCTTCTTGCCATGACGAAGACCCTCTCCTTCAACGTCACCATCTCGCCGTTTTCGTTTGTTTGCTTTCTTAAGTCGTTCTGCCTCTTCCTTGGCGCGTTTCGCTTTTTGGCTTGCTTGGGCCTCATCCGTGAGCCTCACAAGGTGTTTAAACCCATCTTCGTCACTCTCTTCCTCCCCTTCATCGTCTTCTTTTCCACCACCTTCTTGAGCTTCAACTTCTGATTCCTCATCCTGGCTGAAATGGGGAGGGAGGGCGACCTTGTCCGGGTGCGGAACATGTTCGGGAGAGAAAGGGTCCGGTTGGATAGATCCTTGTAGTGACAACATTTCATTTGCCACTGTTAGTCTGTTGAACCTCTTGCTCAGCATCATGGGGCAGGACTCGTTTTGTCAGGATAGATTCAGAGGAAGAACATACCCGATCACCGTGAATTCAACGTAACCATCCGGATCACCAAGCCTCATTCCTGTCAAATGGTGTACCCAGCGACCGCTACTCTCCGCTTCTCGCGTCTCTCCAGAAGCTTTTGGCTCGGCGGAATCGTTCATCCCTACGTCTCCCTCTTCATCGGTACCTCTTGGTTCGTCGCCTGTGCCCCAGTCTCTTCCTTCTCCAAACTCTGGATCGTTTTCTGCTGGTCCATACTCGAATGTCCATTGGTCCTGTGGAATATGATGCCGAGGAATGGAGACGTTGAAAGTACGATGTGCAAGAAGGGATATGTGATCCGGTGAACACAAGCTTATTCTCCCCACTGCTCAATAGTGGTCACATCGCGGTGTAGAGATAGAGTACATTGACACATGAGAGCAATGAACGAAATCGAGAATGATAATGCATACCTAATTTCATCGAGACTCGGGGTCCCCATACGGTCGCGTCGAAGCTCACGTTACACACGGCAAAAGGGCAATCACCGTGTATGCTTGCAGTCTGGCTTAGGAACTGTATGTTTGAATGCGCCAAGAGTACGCCTTGCAAGGATGGTATATACCTGTCCGTCGAGGAAGGAATTAGTGCTTTCCCATGAAAAAATGAGTGGCACAGTCACAGATTCCGACGCTCACCGCATGACCATATTATCTAGCATTTCTTCCACTCCGGTGCGGAGATCGGAGGCAAAGACAGGGGGTATGGATAGGACGAGACTGGCATTTACCATGCGGAACTCGCTGGGGGGGTCCGATACGCGAGACTTGCCCTTGTCTTTGGGAGATTTCAGTTTGCGCTTTTGCGGCGACAAACCATCTTGCGACGGAGGCGCGGCCGATTCAGCCGTGTCTTTACGTCGCTTTTCTTTTTTCTTTTTTGATGAGCTGTGTGTTGCGCCAGACTCTTCTGTGGATCGATGTTTCCGCTTTTTTGAATGAGGATCTGAAGGTGTACTCGTCATGGTCATCGGCAATGGTCGAAGTGGGTCCGAGTGTCTACATAGCAATTTTCGATGATCACGTGATCTACTTACAAGTGAAAGGCCCGTCCGTTCCAGCACCTCCCCGACCTTGACTCCATGGTATGTATCCCTATATCGCTCAGACCCGTCACTTTACGTCCCTATCCAGTCCGCACCAAGGCTCATCGGGCAAATTCTCATCACTGGTGCACAAATATTCGGCAAGGCTTTCCTCGCAGCTGGCAGACAAGCTATCCAAAGTGCGATGTCATGTCCCTCGTTTAATTCAACAGTAATGCTGATGACTGCCGTTGCCGTGTCCTTGTGCTTTTGCTTTCAGATGCCAAACACCGTCCAGAGGCGTTAAGCTCTGATGTCGGAGGCATACGCAATGCCACGTCCGGTTCGGCAACCGACAAATTGACGCGCGAACATCGTATGACGTTGGACGAAGCCCATCTCGTTCTGAACGTGAAACGTGGAGAGGCTATGGAAAATATACTCAAGGTGAGCGGCTCCCGAGTCGTTGGAAAACTCGATGACATGGCCAACTGTGTAACCCATGCAGAACTACGAGCATCTGTTCAAAGTAAACTCGCCTCGACCTGCTCCGGACCCACCAGCGTCCGGTTCACGACCTAGCAGACCGCAACCGCCACCCCCACATTCACATTACCTACAGTCTAAGGTGGTTCGTGCGCATGAACGAATAGAGGCAGAAATGCGTGTCGCTCGAGAGGATGCAGCCACAAAACCGGGGGCCGAGCCAAATAGTCCAGGACCAGGATCAAGTTGAACACGTTGTGTCGACTTCTTACCATACTTTATGGTTTATTCCCTATCATTGCTAGATAGATCATCTGCGAACCCCATTCACTCTTGTTTTCAAGCATCCTCGACCACGATCACAATTAATAGTCACATTTCATACATTGCTCGGGACAATACAACGCATGAGTGATTTCCCTATGGCTACAAATAATTCAAGTACGTAAATGGTTATAATACGATATAAGATAGGATTGGAGAGAACAACCCGTGCTTTCATTTTTCATTGTTTTCGTGTCACCAAACATTGATCTCGCCTCCAGCAAGGCAGTCACTCCCCTTTGGACTGCGACTGACGCCAAGCTTGAACTTCCCTGCGTCGAATAAGCCACTGGAAGATCGGCAGAGTGATACATGAAACCGCGATCCATGCGAACTGCACGCCAAAGTTGAGTCCAACTGGCAACATGGACGGCATCAGGACAGTCCTTTTTCTCTGGGCATCTAACGTACTTTGGTTTTTCGTGTTGAACACGACCGTACGAACAGTTTCAGCGACGTTGTAGAACGGCATTGCATACCCGTATTGAAATATGACGGGAAGCATTTCGATGGGATAGTATGACACGGAAACATTGGCTACACAAAGTCGTAGTTGAGTCGCCGGAGAGTTGCTTAAAAATAATGACCTACCGATGATCCACAGGACGAGAAAGAGTGGAACGAACTTGACCGTAAGAAGGGTGAACATCGCCTCCAATGCCAACCCCCTGTTTGCTCGTCAGAATCACGATTACGGGCGAACGGGAAGAAACGTACAGCGCAGCCATCGCCATCCAAGACATCATCCAATAGATAACGAAGCCAGCATTTCCGTAACTATGTACAAATCAGTACGCGCTCGGAAAGCAGCCAGACCGACTCACTATCGTCCAAATGGTACACCAAACGCCAGACTCAATAAACAATACACGAGCTGTACAATGTGAGTTTAGGAAAAGCTTGTGGAAATTTGCTCACTGAGATGAAGCAGTACAGGGTGATCGGCCAGAGCAAGCGGATCAATATCATGGACCCCAGTGTCAGACGCCCACCGAAACCACTTCGCTCATTTGCAGCAGCAAGGTTGTTCTAAAAGAAGGAAGGAGTTCAACTTGGCCCGAGTTGCAAGCAGTTGAGTCCGACTCACTATTAATATGAACTGCGCAACAACTGGTCAACAAGCTGAACAGCGCACTAAAACATGACTTACCGCAAGGATCATGAGATATATAAGGCCGACATAATCAACAGCGGATGCCCTGGAAAGAATGAGTGGGACTCGTCGAACCGTACGATCATCACCTACACAGGGACGTCGAATGGCCTGAGGTCGTACACTGCATAATCGACAGGTAGTGTCACGAGGGACGGGGCGGTGTTCATCAACTGGGGAAGGTTGGGATGAGACGCTAATTGCCCTGCAAATGCGAGACCGAACGTCTGTGTGAAGTTTGTGAGGATCGAGATCACCTACAAACAATATGTCATCGTACATCCAGGACATAGAGAAAAATGCTTACCATCGGAGAAATGATGATGCGGCTGGAAGAAGACATTACCAAGTGTTACCTTAACGTGGAGGTGTGTTGAATGCTCACTTTGCGGCTTCGTTCCGTGCGACTGTAAGATATGCGCTAATGGCCTGAGTGGTATTATACGCTGCATCGGTGGAATTTATCGCCGCCATCAAGTTGGAGGTCGCGTCGGGGTTAACTAAGAACGACGCGTCAGAAGACTCCGAAGCTCAAACCGCGAGAGCGCGCACCAGTCACGGCCGCCCAACAACGATTGTCAAGGAGGGCCGCCTGAACGTCCGACGGTCCGTTTGGAAACTCCGAGGGATCCTTTATCAACCACGATAATTCCTCGTCCCCCTGTATAGCCGAAAATGCTTGGGTCACTGCCTGGCCAATCTGCCCCCCGTCGAAATCCTATAGCAGGCTTGTAAGCGAACACCCAGGGCGCTGTGGGTCGCGAGTTCAAAAGTACTCACGACAACATATCCAGATAGTTTGTGGATATTCCCGAAAGATCTGCCGAGAGCTGCCCAATAGATCGACAAAATTCCCAATATAATGAATATCAGAAGCACGACAGCCATAAAGCTAATCTTGAGCCAGACCATCCTGGCCGCGACGGTACCCCTGTCCATATCGAAAAGTCCATGGGAAAACGGCTTCTCCTGCGTTCCGATCAGCGCAGAACTGAAATAAGAAAGAGCATTGATTAGTACCGTCTCATCTGATGGCGCGTAACCATCATCCAGGTCGAGCTGCTGTCCGGAGTTTGCTGGCGGCATCGTGGACGAGAGAATATGGAGTAAGCAAGCATCGTACACTCGATGGTTATAAATGAGACCGACTTATTAAGCGATAATTCCACTAAAGGAGATCTAATCAAAGTTGAGTCAGACTCGGGCTTATAAAGGTCCATCTGAAGGGATCGGCAAGGATGGTGCAATCTGACGTTGACGCGGACGACGGTGCAGTCGCATGATGAAACCAGTGCATGTCCAAAAGAGTGTCGATAATGCAAATACATGGTGCGGGGATGTCGGTATCAGTTCGTCCAAATATGTAAAATATCACATTACGATTCGCTACCTTGCAATACTGTATCTTCTCCGTCGCAAACAAATCCAGAAGACGCTACAAATCAACGACGTCTCCGCCTAGATTTCTTTGGTGGCCCTTCATCGATTTCAACACGGCGTTGACAAACCGGACATCGACCAGAAACGTCAGTTAGCCAAGGGTCAATGCAAGTTTTCTATTTCATGAGTTAGAGGTAGAAAAAAAATGAAAAGCATCGGACGCTCACATGGAAGACGTGACCGCAGGCTAGGAGACGTAATGGCTGAGGACCTTCTCCAGCATCTTCAAGACGAGGTAGCGAATCTCGCTCTTCCTCGGTAATGTTTTCAACAGGAATCACGACCTGTTCTGGGCGAGGTGATGGTGGTGCGACTGGTGCACTTTCCTTATCGGGATCTTGCTCAGCAATTGCAGAGCGCCTTTTCGGCTCCTCAAAGTCCATTAAGCAAATGGCACATGCAGCACGATTTCCTTCTAGCCTGACAAAGGGATATTCGCATTGCTCCCAGTTGTCCTCCCATGTCTCGGGTGCATTGATCGTGTCTGACGTTGACACCTTGGTATTCCGATCTTTGGAAGCCGTCATACTGTCCTTCTTCGGAGTCTTTCTACGGAAAAAGGCAAATCTTTTTCTTGATGTGAGTGCGGGTGGCTTTGGAGGATAAGTGTGAATAGGCTTTGGTAGGGAAATGGGTGCAGACGTGTCGTCGGGCGGGGGAGGAATATAAATAACAAGA
Organism: Tylopilus felleus; assembly: GCA_038091295.1. Classification (NCBI taxonomy): domain Eukaryota; kingdom Fungi; phylum Basidiomycota; class Agaricomycetes; order Boletales; family Boletaceae; genus Tylopilus; species Tylopilus felleus. The sequence continues at coordinate 50,561 of JBBPOE010000056.1, read as the reverse complement.
GGGATGCGGTCGACGAGTGACTTGGGGAGCTTCCCGATATCGGGCTTGATGTAATGCGGATTCTGTAGCGGATGACGGCCCAGGCAAAGTAATATGATGCTGTAGAAAAGCTTCAAGAGATAACTTCAGCTGCATGCAGAGCAAAGGTCTGATGGGACTGACCATGATGAACGGCAAAACCATGAATACAAGAAAACCGAAGAGAATGACTTCCAAGACGAGTAAGTACATGGTACACAAAATTCCAAAAGTGAGCCACCAGACAAGTGGGGCAGAAAGACGGCAACTGTTAACTGAAGTATACTCGAGGATGTGTGCGGTTAAAAACCATGTCAGGGTGAACATGGACAAAAAGAGAGACAATCTAGCACCAAGTCAGCTTCGGCTGCGGGTACAGTTGAGATCTGGGCAACAAACCGCGCATAGATATGGTTATAGGGTACCGGGGGGTCTTCTGAGTTATTGGCTGTTGATGTCCCCCTGTCTTGTTGCCTTCGCTGCCTTGAGTCTCCAGAACGCGTGGGTTGAGTCTGGCCTGACTGCGCCGTCGACTCGGAGTCTTCTCTCGGAGCGTTATCTCTAGGTCATGATGAGGAAACATGCCCCATGGTGGAACAATATCAACTTACGCTGCCCGTATGCGGAGGTAGTTCCAATACGTCAACCCAGACGACAATGCGAGGCGGACTAGCCAAAGGCAATTCCAGGCAACCAGAGGCCGACCGCAAGCATGAAGTTGATCGATCGTCATTTCTTCTGGGCTCTTGACGACTGAAGCAACGCTGAGGACTGCGATGACAGCGGCGGCCTAATGGTTATGTGAGGGTAATAAGGGCACTTTGAACCAACAGGAAACTAACCTGGAGGAAGTTGTAGAGCAACGTTCCGACCAGTGATACGAGCGCCTTTCTGGTCCTGGATGCATCTGGTCCCAAACCCAACAACTCTTTCAGCTTCTGGAAGAACGACCTCGAAGGCTGCTGGCCAGGTTGTGAAGCTCCCGTTGGACGGGAGTCGCTAGGGGTTTGGCCGGCCTGTCTGAGCCAAGAAGTCGGTCTTGCGAATCATCAGCGATCGTCGAGAGGGATGATTTATAAACTGCATTACACTTCGTGTTCAACATTGTTTATAGGGGATGAGGGAACTGTTTCTAAACCGCGCTGTGCCGAGTGGTGATGGGACACAGATATCCGAGCTCTCGCAGGTTGTGGTACGGTTGGGATGTTCCCGGTCGACTGGGTGCGGCGGAGAGATTGTGAATCGAGGGCGGGAGTGTCAGACATGGAGGAAGTTCAGAGAGAAGGGGCAACAAGGGTGTTGAGAAATTGACGCCTGCGGCGTGCTGCCTGAAAGAGTCCCAGAGAGTGGTGTTCGAGTTGCTCACCGACCTCCGAACTGGACATCCAAATCGGTGCTAATCGCCACTGCGCAACGTTCCGTCGGAGACTTGTACTAGACGACGAAACGGATGTAGTGTGTAGTGGGACGAGCAGACAAAGTGTTGCGACCTACGTAGGCGGGTTCAGCCACTGCGCAAGGCAAGCGCAAGGGGTACAGCACGCCACTTTATTTATGTACATACATAAATTCCTTCCTGTGATGACTCCCGTCAGGCTTGTCACCTTCGACGCCCTCCATACCCTACTCACACCCAGAAGACCCATCTATGTTCAGTATTCAGAGGTATTCGCGCCATTCCTCGGCGTTCTGTCTCCAAGCGCCATCCAGCGGTCTTTCAAAGCCAGTGAGTCCGCCTGTCCGCTCCCTTACGTCCCACTTACCTGCTTCGAGGTCTGGGGCAGGTACAAATAGAAAAACCTGCCTACCGCGGCCAGTTCGGTGCGCACGGCTGGTGGTCTGAGGTCATTAGGAGGACAGCCATAGGAGCTGGGGTTGACCTGCAAGGTAAGCGGCCATTTCGTCTCCGCACCGAAAACGCATGGGCTTCACAGGATGCATGCAGCGGTGGATACATCCCTAGATAAAATAGTGTCCCACCTCATGGACCGCTTCAGCTCCGGCAAAGGCTACAAGCTTTTCGATGATACACTTCCTGTACGTATGTCGTGAGTCCCTCTACGTTGACCTCGTCTTGGATTTCTGACGCGTAAACCCCAGTACGTCAACTACAAGAAATGAACGTTCGCACAGCATTGATTAGCAATTCAGACGCAAGAATGCGTATGTTTTAACGTGTTTCGTTCGTCAGAGTAATCGACCCTGTTGATGCCACCACCTAGGCCTTGTACTCGCCGATCTCGGCGTATCCCCGTTTTTGCATCCTCTTGTTCTGAGTGAAGAGGAAGGGGTCGAGAAACCCGATGCAGAGATATTCCGACGCGCCTTCAAGCAGGCTCTTGAGAATTCAACTCGTTTCAACCAGGGTGTACATGTTGGCGACGAACTTGAATGGTAAGCTTGCATAGGTCTTTCCTTCGGTTGATAGTAACCATCAAAAGCGACTATTATGGAGCCCAGGATGCTGGAATGCAGTCACTACTGATCAGGAGACCTGGCCCTGATGGGGAACAGGAGCACAAGAAAGCAGATGAGGACCTTGGAAATGCAAGAGTCGTCTCCAGCTTACACGACGTGGTTGATTGGGTGAGATCACAAATTGCGACGTAGACTACTTGAATGTATAGCTACTGGTAGACACTTGTTGGCTAGATATGTGTAGGATCTATGCTCGAGGGAATGGATCGATTACGGGAGCCAAGATTCGAAACCAGATATCCTAGGTACCCATGAAGGGTTCTTTGGAGAGGATGGGGTAAAAACCTGGATATATGTAAACTGAGACCGAGTTGGAGCGGGTGCTGCCGCAAGGAGCTGGAAGACATTAGAGATGTGATTCATAGGGAGTTTGTGAATGAATGATGGGCGAGCAAAAAACTTGAGAGCGCATCAGAAGGAGCCAATGTCTGACCACGAGCTCTCTTTCAGTGGTTTCAGGTAGTCCATTCTCATCACTGTTTTCTCCCTCGGTAGGACTATGTCTTGGGCTTTGTCACCCTGCTTGAGCATCGTCCAGCGTATGACGCGAGGATCTCGCCGCAGTTTGAGAGCCAAGGAATTGAGTGTACCAGGTGAGGTGTCAAAGTACATGGTCCAATAGCTGGAATATACGGTCAGAGACAGAAATGAAACGTGGAATTAAAACTCACTTTCCGATGGTCTGGCTCTTTTTATGTCTCCTCATTACTTGAGGTAGCGTTTGTGTACCCCAGTGTTCGATGTTGCGAACGACTCCGCCGTGGTCCATTACATGGCGAGCAGCCATTGTTACCAGGTCTTTAATGTGTTTCTAAAATTTGAAGCATGACGAAGAGCGTGGGTTGAGGAGACATATACACATACGTATTCTCTGAAATGAGCAGAGATACAGAGCATCTTGTAGAACGGCATCGTAGACTTTGCGGCGCTGTGGACGGAGACTTGCCAAGTCGATGGTCGGCATTACCTAAGCACATTAGAGGTTGACGCGGTGAGTCACGGTCACGGTGGGTTTTCAGTCCGGTCTAGTACAGCAAGCTATCCCTATAGGGATATGACTTGATCTTTTCTATTAGAAGATCGAGTCCGTCAAGTCGCAAGTTGATTTGTCTATTCATCTTTGGTGCAACTTGCCATGTACGAGCGTGCTCAGGTTGTCGGCGGCTTGGTTTTAATTTCCGACAGAGACTGGGAGTTGGTGGGTGGATTGCCCCGACATGTTTTTGTGGACGAGCACGTGTCTAATGGTCACGCAGGCGACTTATCAGCGTCTCTACTTACTTGCTATTGCGGCCCGGATGGTCTCGGAATTTAGAAACCCGGGTTTGATGAGATCCCCTAGTACGTGTTATCCTCGGAGGCAACGTTCCTTTTTACCCGTCGTAAAAGAGAACGCGTCAGGCAATCGAATGGACCAAGGTCTCAATACCAGAGAGATTGCGTAAGGTGGGTGTATTTGTAACCAGGCAGTTCTCTGGTGATAAATGAAATGGATTCAGAGCTTTGCGTCATCCAAAAGCTACTGCGATAGCCACGGATACGTCCCTGGGGAGGATTGTACTGAGAATTCAATCAACGCGTGTTTGATATGCCAATACGTGATCAACGCTACTTTCTTAGTCTCTTGTCTGTCAACCATCCTTGCGTCACCACAGATCATCATCCTTTTCGCCCGCTTACAAGTCCTGGTAAGATCGTCAACAAGGAACCAGTTGCCATTCTAGTGTGATGCGTCCAAGTCGCCCTTGTACTTGCAACGTCCCTCCTTCGTGCCTGGGCCACCTTCATACCCCCATCGAATGCAGCGTCTCCCGTTGACTGACTCTGGTGTCCTACTTCCCCCATCCATACTCCGTTCCGCGTGTATGCGCGGAGGTACATGAAATCCTACTTTCTTCTTGCGGCTTCGCTTCTCTGTACGTCAACTCGGCCCATCAAATTAATCGCGCGTTCAGCCTATCCAATTCCCCGATTTTTCCTTTTCTATCACCAAGCTTCTCTCCTCTCCTTCTTAAAGCATCGCTCACCTGGCTCAGACACCTTTTCGAGCTTCATCCCCTCCCCCCCATCATGTCTGCTTCGCTACGCCTTGCACCAGACGGAAACACTCGTCCTCCCCGCCTCCAACCTTCTCCCTCTCTCCCAAATTTGCGGTGCGTTCAAGTCCGATCTTGCAAACTATAAAGCCTCGCTTACTGCCTCTCCCACGTGACACAGCGCGCGCAACATCTCTTCCGACCCTCAGTTGGCACGTACACAGCCAGCCGTACAGAAATCATCGTCTCAGGTCTCATCCCTCAGTCCCGCAAATGTAGCCTCTAACATGTCGATCAAAGACGGGGACCTCCACTCAACCAGACGTCCCCGTCACCAGTCCAAGAATCACCACTATCTAACGCCGCCTCTCACCCCTGCTTCCTCACTCAAAAGTGACAGTACCGATCCGGATTCAACCGACCTAGGCCCTCCCAGCGACGGCCACTCCCCCTCCATGCTTTCTAGTGATTCCGTTGAAAGTCGCTTCCTCATTGTGAATCCCCTTTGTGTTATACGTGGACTAAACTCATAGTGACAATTTAGATTGGAAACGTCCCAATCGACCTCTCCGAGGACGTAATGGGTCCCTATTTCCACTCACTAGCAGCTCTGCCGGATGACTCGTCCCCGGCTCAGGAGAACTCGAAAAGTGTTTTAAATACCGGCAACGTCATTCAGACCATCTATTATCGCTTCCAGGAAAAACGCGCCATTATCCTCGCGTTCTACGATATACGTGACGCGGAAAGAGTCAAACGCCTTATAGAGGCTAATGGCTCGTGTTCACATGTTGACGACGAGAAAAGGACCTCTTACGAGGGCACCGTGGGCAGCCCATGGGTGAACGGATTGACTTGCTTATTCGTAGCTCCGGATCATTTTGTACAGGTGGGTCCATCTCGCATTCCGTATTGCAGCGCTCTCAATCTCCGTCAGCTTCTTGGCCAGTCAGCGTCGGCCGCCATGACACGTACAGAAGGCGCATTTTGTGTCTCAGTAGGTGGAATGATGGCAGAGCGTGATCACAATTATTCCGGCTGGAGCAGAGTTCGCTTCTTCGTTCCCGTAAAACTCAAAAGCGTGCTGGCAAAGTATGGGGAACTCAAGTCGTTCCGGCTGCTAAAAGAGGACGAAGAGAAATATCGTCAGGTACGTTCTAGTCTGAGATGTATCATTATATCAGACGGCGCGCGCATTCCGACAGTCTTTCGGTTACTGTTCGGGCTATTTACCCCGTCCCAGGCATTTTCCGCTTGCGTCTCTCTCCGGTAGTTTCGTGTCTAACCAGTTTGTACACTGACAGCTATTCATGGTCGAATACTATGACATACGTGCGGGAAACTTGGCATGGGAAAGTCTCAACGGACGGGTAGTTGACAACATGAAACTTCAGCTCCTCGAACGTGATGTCTTACGTGGTGGATATAGCGGGCCACGGGATTTAGAAGAAGATTCGGTTAGCCCAGAAGGCCATCTCGGTGGACATGCCGCGGAGCCGAAGACGCCCACGGCTTCCACGTACTTATCGCAGTCGCAAACGATCACCACCCCGAGTGGCGTTCCCTTCCCACTTTTGAACGACGCTGGAGTCCGCGACTATCCAAGTCCTTGCGAACACGAAGGAGCCGACGTCAGCCTTGGTGCAGGCTCAGTCATAAATAACCACAAGTCTTCCATTCCTGATCGCCAGAAACCCACCTCTCGTTATCCTGCGGACACCATCGAGCCCACCACCGACCGAGCATTTTCCGTTGACCATCCTCCCGATCAGTTTGGTAGGCGTGGATCAAATAATCTGTTTTTTGACGCCGTTCGTTCCCGCGGACACCACAGGGTGGCTGACGCAGATTACCTGCGAACTGTCAATATGAACCCCATTGCCTTTGATCGGTCACAGGTTTGTCCTGTTGAGGTCGCTCAGGTGGCTGGTGGCGCGACCGACCTGTGCACACCAGCATGCCCGGGGACCCAGCCACACTTCGCGCATGACTATTTCACTCATCCCGACCGATACGTGGGGGATGCATCTATGCAGCCTTCCTGGATCTCTTCGTCCCTTGCCCACGGTGTACAATACCCCATCTCCTCACAGTCTCCTATGCCGCCCATGTGCCCTTCGATATGCTGGGATGCATCAACAGGCACTTGGGTCGCATGGGGCGCGCCAGGCATCCTGCCCGAACAATGGTCTGCGTTTCCACCCTCGCAGGGATATTATCACAGTGCTGCCTCTCAGGCAGTTCCCTATCCTTATCCACCACATGCATCTCCGTCCCTAGCTCATCATTCATATGGCACTACCTCAAACCGTGCATATCCCACGACGTATCCGGCTTCTCCGCGGGCCCCTCCCGAGAACAATCAACTGGACATTCGCAAGATTGAGCAGGGCCTTGACACGCGAACCACGGTCATGATTAAGAACATCCCAAATAAAATGACGGATAAAGAGCTGATTGCGTACATCAACAAAATTTGTCCTCGGCGCATCGATTTCCTCTACCTGCGAATGGACTTCCAAAACGGTACGGAAGTCATTTTGTTTCCATAGGTTTCATGGCGTTGATGCGCTTTCATTAGGATGCAACGTCGGATATGCATTTGTCAACTTTATTGGTGTAGAGGATCTCTTACGATTTGCGAAGATGACGCTGGGTGAAAAGTGGTGAGCCATTAGTCATCTCAGGGTTTGAACAGCCCATGATATCATGTCACAGGAACATGTACTCCAGTGAGAAAGTGCTGCAAATGAGTTACGCAAACTATCAGTAGGTTTTACGCGCTAAACCGTCTGACGTCGCTAAGATGGATGACATTGACAGGGGAAAAGAAGCACTTGTCGAAAAGTTCAAGAATTCGTGCATCATGGACGAGCGTGAGGAGTGGCGTCCAAAGATATTCTACTCCGAGCCCGGACCGAACCAAGGACTCCCAGAGGAGTTCCCAAGACCCACACACATGCGTAGAAAGGAACGGAGCTCCTATAATCGCGGTGCGCTATTCGTGCCGGGAATTAACGGCGGGACGGGGTACCCCAAGACGTTCTTGAATGCTACGACTTCTCACCCACGCACCAGTCGTTCGTCGCATGGTGACGAACGACAGCGGAAACTCAACTACCCCACTAATGACAGTAATGTGCAGTAATCGTTGCTGGCGCACATTGTCCGTTTGGTTCTGATTATACCGTCGTGTCGTCCTTTTACACCGATTCCAGCTTCTAGCCAGATTCTAGGCTGCTTCATCTGATCCCCTCGCTCCGTTGTATACGTACTTTATTATTTTATACTTTAAAGGCTAACTGATGTACCTGACGCGCGCATTGTTTCGCTCATTCTCTGGCGCATGTCTCGATCTGTTGTTTCTGGTTCGATGTCATCTGCTTTTATTCAGTAACGTCGAACAGTGTAATTCATACCTCGATGCTCGATGTTCGAGTGTATTACAGCTGCCCTTTGCTCGCGTCCATAAAAATAAGCTTCAATTCCCTTGAAGATCCGCGGGCGATCCGCGCAACCGTAAACCTTCGGCTGCCTTGAGGGAAAGAAAACATTCGGAGATGAAATAGGAACTGACTCCGACACAGACAATGGGGTGCCGTCGGAACGCAAAGTGGCCCACTCGTGAGTTCGGGGACGAGGTCCTACTGCCATGAGATTGAAAGTGCCCATCCTGGACATGATGGAGGCATATAACCCCGAACTTGCATGTAGGTTCGGGTGAGAACGGCGAAAGCAAGAGAGACCTAGTATAAGATATCTCTGACGTTGTGTCAAGGATGCAAGGCAGTACTGGGGGGCAGGTGTTGGTTATCTTGAAAAGGCAATTTACAGCTCCCTGACACTGCCACCGCATAATCGCCGACGGACTCACGCCAACTCACGTTCAACTTGGCCGAGCCTCGCCCATCGCCATTAGCACTGACCAGATGGATCCGTCCTCTTTGTCCAAGGTAGAAGAGGAGAAAGCTCGCAACGCACGCCGTGTCAAGCTCAAAGCTTCGAACCTCTCCCTGGACACCCCAGGTCTGTCACCGCTCTCCAACCCAACTAATATCACTCACCGCCGAAATAGAGTCCTCCAAACTTGACTCGTCCCTTAAGCGTCACACCGCGCTTATCAAGCGCATGCGTCTGTCAATCGGTTCTGACAACCGCGACCAGATCATCAAGGACATCGACACCCTTTCCCTCGAGAAATACATCGACGAAATAGCCGCTGCAGCCTTGGATGGTATCGCGCGATGCAAGACAGAGAAAGACGTCTGGGCCGCGGTGGAGGTGAGGGATTACAGACTCTGTGTGCCTGAGTTTACGCTCACATATTTCCAGGTTATATGCACCCTCCACAGACGATTCCCAACTTCGTTTTCCCCTACATTCGTGGACATGTTGGCTTCCGCCATCGCACCTCCATCGAGAGCAGCCCTTTCCGCTCTTCCTCCCGATCAACGAGAGAAGGAAGATGCTGCGAGAATCACTCGACAGCGTCCGGTCCTTCGGGTGTGTTCCGAGCTTGCTCTTGTGGGCGTTATCAAGGATTCTCCGACCAGGAGTGGTAGCGAGTGGATAATGAAGGCCATCAAGGAATTGGTACGACGCATCCTGCTCCGTCGCGCGGGTCTAGACTGATATCCCACATAGCTGTCGAACGATCCTACCCTTTCCTCCCTCCCTTTGCTTTCAACGTTCCTCAAGTCATATTCTCGTCCATATCTAGGATTGATGCCTGCACAAACAAAACAAATACCTAGTGACTCTGAACCTGGCACTCTCTCCTCCATCACGACCAGTGATGCTCAGGGAAGCTTCCCTCCGCTTCTAAACGAAGACGAAGAACTCGTAGAACAGGACATACGTGATCGGTTCAGGCGCATGTGTGAAGGATACTTTGACAATGTGACCAAGAAATTGGTCATGGAACACAAGGTATCCGCACGCACTCTCCTCTCACGTTACCTGTGCTCCAACTTGGACTATTTATAGCGCCTCCAAGAACAGGACCGTCGAAATCATGAAGCATACATTCGGTCCGGCGAGATATTCGAGGACCGGCAGCAAGCGTACGAGAAAATGACCAAGGGATACGAGAAGCTCCATGCAAGCTGCCAAACGTATGTACTGTTACTTGCGCCATGTCCATCATTAATGACACAGCCGCAGTCTCTCCGAGTTGCTCTATCTTCCTATGCCTGCACTACCTACTGCCTCTCAAAAATCGGATTCGATTCAGATAGGGTCACATCCTGGTGGAATACTTGCAGATGAATCGGAAGATGTTTCGCTTGCATCTGGTGGCAAATGGGAGGACGAGGAAGAACGAAAGTTTTTCGAAGATATTCAGGACCTAAAGGATTTTGTTCCCAAGAGTGTTCTTGGTATTGAATCGGAAGAAGGAACCGACAAGGCAGCCGACGAAGACAGAGAGAAACTTGAGAAGGAAAAGGCCGAAGTAGAGGCAAAGAAATTAGAACAAGAGCTCGAAGGACTCAAAGCCAACGGGGATATTCACACAAATGGGCATGCTCATACTGGGAGCGGAGCAGACCCCAGCGACGAAGAGGATGGGTAAGCCGAGCCATGGTTCACTAAAGTCATACTGAAAACATCTTATGGTAATATTCAGCACGGTCACGCCTACACCCGGTTCTCCCAAACCTTCGACTCCCCCGTTGTCTCCTCAACTCGCACCGCAAGGTCCCTCACAACTTCTCACTGCACTCTTGACTCGCCTGCCAGATGCGACCAACCGAACGCTAATTGATCAGGCTGCCGTGGATTTTGCGTTTCTTAATTCCAAGGCCGCCAGAAAGAGGCTTATCAAAGTGGGTTTCCATCCCATGGATATTTTGGGGGGCAGTTTAATAATTGCAGATCAGTTCTTGACCACCGTTCCGAAGAACAGAACCGACCTCTTGTCTCATTACTCCAGGCTGGTTGCCACATTGAGCAAGTACATGCCGGACATAGGAACAGAACTAGTCGCTTATGTGAGCCATACCATCCGTTTTGCTGCAATTCATGCATTGGACAAAAACTGACTAGTGTATTAAGCTAGACGAAGAGTTCCGGTATTTGCAGAGGAAAAAGAACGTTGTTAAAGAGCTTGCCGAAACTCGAATCAAAGTCTGTCGTTCTACTTGATGATGCTCAGTCAATTGACCCCCTCTGCAACAGAATACCACTTTCCTATCGAACTTGACAAAGTTCCGCATCGTGCCATCCCACTTGATATTGCACATGTTCAAAGTCTGTCTCGACGATTTCTCGGGCACGAACGTGGAAAATCTAGCCCTTTTACTTGAAGGATGTGGACGCTTTCTTCTACGAAGTGAAGATACCAGGGAAAGGTTCGGTACTATGGTGCGCGTCTAGCTGCGTTTGGCATCACTATCGATGGCTTACTGTTCTCTAGCTCGAACTCATGAAGCGCAAGCAGAGCATGCAACATTTCGATCAGAGGCAAATCCTCCTGCTTGAGAATGCCTACTACCAGGTTTGAACTTCAAAGTCAGTCTAGGATTGGATGCTGAATATCCACCCAGTGCAATCCCCCAGAACGTGCCCCGCGTGTCGAGAAGCAACGAACTCCAATTGAGCTTTTCATTCGCCACCTTATATTCGATGTTCTTGCCAGGAAAACCATCGACAAGGTGCTCAAGCTCATTCGGAAATTGGATTGGGACGATCCTGTTGTACAACGCTCTTTGCGCAAGGTTTTCACGAAACCGTGGAAAATCAAATATAGCAACGTCAGTTTGCTCGCGATGTTGACGTACGACATACAGCGCTATCATCCTGCTTTCACCATATCCGTCGTTGACCAAGTACTGGAAGACATCCGTTGGGGGTTAGAGCAGAACATCTACAATACAAACCAGCAACGAATAGCATCCATGAAGTACCTCGGAGAATTGTACATTTACCGTCTGGTGGGCTCGAGCTTGGTGTTCGACACATTATGGTCTCTTGTAAGATTCGGACATCGTCAGTCTCGTTCATATTCCCGTTGCATCATCAGCACTCACCTTTCTTTCTAGCTGACGGTCGCCCGTTGCCGCGTCAGACATGCCCACTTGATATGCCAGATGACTTTTTCAGAATTCGCTTGGTCTGCGTGATGCTAGACACTGTTGGCATGTGTTTTGACAGGGGCAGTCAGAAAAGGAAACTCGACAACTTCTTGGTGTTCTTCCAGGTGAACGGTTTCTGATGTTCAACTTACGAAATCACTGAGGCCAGCGTCAGTATTATGTCTTGTGTAAAGAAGAGTTGACTATGGATGTGGATTTCATGCTGTCAGACTCTCTTGAGGTAAGCTGAATTGTGATTTCTATGACTACGCCTCACCGCTGTGCAGGCCGTTCGACCAAAATTAGCGATGCCGAAATCTATCGAGGAAGCTGCTGCGGCAGTCGATGAAACGTTCAACACTGCCATGCAAAATGCTGGGTGTGAGTGGCTCCCGTGATCTTGTCTTTTCTTGGCTGATCATGCATCAAAGTGACAACTGAGGGTGACAGTGGTGACGATAGCGAAGATGATGGGGAACGCCCGCAGCAGGATGACGAAGAAGAAGACGATACAGCTGGTCAGGAGTCTGCGGTGAGCATTATTATCCTCCACAGAGACAGTCACAAGACACCCTTCCACAGGCCGAAGATCGCGCTCCCTCGCCAGAGCAAGTCGTGGTGCTATCCGCTCAGGAATATGTCGGTCCATCAGAAGAAGCTGATGCGGAGTTTGCAAAAGAACTCGCCAAGATCATCACTGATTCCTCCACTGAGTCGAGAAAGATTGACAAGAAAACAGCCTGGTGGGACTCTGCTGTACTGGCACCCGGTTCCAGAAAGAAGCGTGCGGATGATACCGATGGCGATGCGGATGGCGAAGGCAATGCAGCTAACGGCGAGTCGGTAATGAATTTCACGGTGATCACGAAGAGAGGGAATAGGCAACAGGTCTATTATTCGGTATCCGAAATGGATCTGGACTGATCTGTTTGATAGATGCGATATCTGCCCATCCCTTCAGAGTCTGCCCTGGCGGTGCATACTCGTTCGGCACAACTCCAGGATAAAGTAGAGCAGCAACAGCTGAAACGCCTGGTGCTGAACTACGAGCAGAATCAAGAGGCTGAAGAATTGAAAGGTGGTCTCTTTATGACATTCGTTAATCTAACATATTGATAACAACCCGCGCGACAGCATTGGAAAACCGAAACCGGGCTAGTGCGATTAAAATTCGCTATGTTGGATAACAAGTGGCACAGGTCAGTAATCGGCGCAGCACGATAGCCCTTTCGCTCGGTAGCGATCACTGCGGACCTCCGCACTCGTACCTGCTTCTCGCTCCCGGTCTAGACCCACACTAGTCACCGCGAATTGGTAGTGACGTTTTGGGCGTGCCTCGCTCCAACGTCTACCGACTTCAGGTTCAGTATTCCCGTTGACGACCTTATGTACTTTGACGACCTCAGACCATCCATACAGCAGCCTTGTAATCACAGGTGGCAAGGCAACTACGATCGTAGCACTTTACTTGTCTTGCATGTTTTCTCGGAATGATCGCTAGACTACGAATTCTGTACCATGATCCTTTTCTATAACTCTCCTACGTCCACCAGTGAGTTGAGCGGGTTCTGCAGTGTGTTTATTGATGGTAGCATTGGCAATGAGCGCTGAGCCTCGTCTCGACCTTTACGACGAACGGACGTACTAGTGAGTGGTCGGTGATGACATCAAAGATCCCGGCCCTGAGACTCATCTCTCCCCGAGTCACAAGACACGCACGCTGGGTTGGCCAACCTGAAATCCCCATCCCATCCGACACGGCCATTGACACCATTATTGAAGAAACCGAGGACAGAACCTGCATCCTCCGTTTAACTAACCCAGACTTTGTGTTCGACTTTGCGGACCCCGTAGCGGCGTTTTCATGAACGACTCTGACGACAATTACTTCACGGATGACTTGGTGCTCGATGACAAGACCCTCGCTGTTCTTGATGAGCAGGAATCCAAGTTCAAACGTACCACCAACTCCCAAAGCCAACGTTCTGCCGGGCCCCCACCCAAGCGTCAGAGGACGACGAGTTCTTTATGGCAACCTCAGTCGGTCGGCAGAACGCTTCACCGCGCGGACACTTTGGAAGACATGGAAGTCTATCCGGACGTCTCCATTCGGCAAGATGGCACCTACAACCTCCACGACAGGCAAAGGCGTCCGTTGGCACCTCCTAGTCGATCGGGAGTCGCTCCTGGACCCAACGTCCTTGCGCAGACAGGATCTGGGACCAGACATACAACGACCGCCCCTTTATCCCGAGGTTCCGCGAGAGTGACTCGAGCTCCTTCTCGCCCGCCATCCGTTGCGCGTAGTACTCGAGTCACTCAGTCACCTGCTTCATCACAAGAGGTTTCTCGGCCGCAGTCAGGTCCTCCCCAACGAGTCAATAGGGTTCCGTCTACGACGGCCCCTGCCAATTATGTCGGACAGTTACTTCGACAGATAGAAGAGGTGTGGTATTTCTGTAGTGCATCAGCGGGTCCGTGGATTATAAACCCCGTTTGACAGCTTCGAAAGCAAAATGAGACGATTCAGGCGAATATGGAGTCTTCCCTGGAGGCCAAGTTTGCCAAGGAGGGAGAGGTGACTATCCTTAGAAAACGTTTGGAAAAGGTACGTTGCACGTAGTTCTGTGCGGGAGTGCTCCATAATGAAAGTCCGGTTCGTGCAGGCAGCCCAAGAGCACTTGGCCCAGATCGCAAAACTCAAGGCTGCAAAAGATGAAGCCGATGCGAAGCACGTTGCATTGCAGAAGCAATATGAAGTGGACAAGGAACGTTTGAGGACGGAATTGACTTTTAGAGTAAGGAACGTATATATCATTGGACCACTGATCAAATGTTCTCCAGCGCCATGAGTTAGAGGCTGCTTCGCGGAAACATATTGCAGCTCCTTCGCCCAGGAAAAATGTTTCGCAGTCAATGGAACCGTTGCCCATTCAGAGGCAGAAATCGACCCAATGGAGTTCTGCTGGCCCTTCTCGGCTAGCACCTGAAACACCCCATCGCCCCCGTTTTGGTATCATATCAGATTTTGAAAAACAAAAGAAGTCCAATCTGCCAGAAATCAGAGATCTTCCGTCCGGATTTCAGACTGGTTCTCAGGGTTCACAATCCATGGCAGGTCGCAAAGGAAAGGAGGTCAACTCATTCATTCCTCCCGTGAGTTATACTTCTGCGCCTGTGATAGGTGAACATAATCATTCTCCTAGAACCCATCTCCTGTGTTCCCAAATGCTAGTCCATTGCCTCACGGGTCGATTGGTCGATTTCTCAAGCCTGACGTCTTTGGCACTCAAATGGATCATGGAGGTCCCGCAGAAGACTTTATTCCTCCTGCCGATGATGGCATGAACGATATTGATATGGTGGATGAAGGGGTTCCAGTCATGGTACTCTCTTCCCAACAAGAAACCGCTGTCATGGCTCTCTCAAGTTGGAATCTTGTTGTTAGTGTTTCGTGCTCTTTGGTTGCTTTTTCGAGGCTAATGTCCAATAGCTTCATGATATCATGCTGACGCATACGCTACATGGATCGACACTCTCGACTTTGCAGCTACTTGTATCTGCATCTCCGGCAGATGCAACTCAAGGGCACTCATACGGTGTTATGCTAATGCGAATATTTGATGCGCTAGGGGGCATTCCCGCTAATCCTAATAGGGATTTTGACCATTTAGCCCAAACTATCTGTTGTGCACTATGTGAGATCACCGAGCTGTTAGCAAGGAATAATTTGGTTTGCTTCCTTCTCCTAGCATGTTTAGCCATCGCTCAGTCGCCGCAGATCTCCCCTCTGGCTGCCGTTCTGAACCTACTTACAAATTTTGCATACATGCTACCGTCAATCCATGCACTTCTGCTATCGCAACGTGTTCCAGACAATGATGAGACACCACAATTACTGGGAGTGTTGCATAACATTATCCAGGACCATCTGCGGAAACTTGACGATACGAGTGGCAACGAGCCTCCAGAGCTTTGCTTGCTCGGAAAAGAAACATTATCTCTTTACGAGGCGCTCGTGTGGTGTATTCCCGATGACCTCGAAGACTGGTAAGCCTTCTGCAAAGGACCGTACGCCCATCGCTGATCATGAATTAGCTTGAGCGCATGTCCGGGTATGTCATCCTTGCTCACGACATTGCTCCATCCCCATCGCCCGCCATGGTTCCTTATCGAGAGCATGCGCGTACTCCTATGGCTGTCGACAAGTATGGTTTATACAATCTTGGCAGCCTCCCAGTCAACGTCATTTCAGGACGGAGCCTATTTCGTTCATTATTATCACATCATCCCGCCGTCGACCGACCGGGAAGCAACGGCGAACTCGTAGACCCTGTTCATCATCCACAAATCGGTCTCGTATGTTCTCTGCTGACCGACTTTGATCGCCAAGGACCCGAGGTGCGCGCCCATTGGAGGCTTTCTGTTTACAGTTTCTCATTGCGCGTATTGCAGGCGGATGAACTGAAGAGTCGCATCGTCATGTTTTTCGGCATGCTCTCCAACGCACACCCCGACGCATATATACTGCTGGTCGAATCCCAAGAGTTGATCCCATCGACAGTCCTCTATCTCTGTCATCTGGTTGCACCTGTCTGGGATGAGAATGGGACCATTTTCAATGATCCTCAGGCTGCCACGAGGTACTCGCTCTGTCTCTGAACCAGTCCACTATTCGAGCTGATGCCAAGAGAGCAGAACGATACAGATCATCAATCACGCGACGTTGCTGCTCCATCATCTGGTCATCGGTGAAGATGCGACGCTCGACCTGCGCGAGCGTCTTTTGCGCGCGCCGCCAAAGACATATCAAGGACTGATGCATGGCTTTATCCTTACGTTCGGTCGTCTCAGTTATGCGAATCCCCCTTATTGGCTGGACGAAAAGAATAGAGAGCGACTGGCGGGAGTCGCAGGTCTGTGCTCGGTCATACATCGAGTGAACTCGCTAACGATGACGATGGGCACGCAGATTTAGCTAGAGCTCTCCTCGAGAAGGTGATCCAGGGACCAGAGCTAGACCTGATTTGGGAAACCTATCAAGACGAGGGAGAGGACAATGACGCTGCTATGGACGTGGACGACGAAGAGGTAGAAGCCCAAAAAATTGCGAATGACGCGTTGTAGTAGACCCAGAAATTCTATTTGGAGATGAGAGGAATAAAAACTCAGGGAATGTCCAGCGCACCAAGCCCGGCGGTCTGGTAAAACGAGGAGAGTTCAGATTTCAAGGGTGACGACGTAGCCGACGTTACCTCGCGACAGAATTTCTTCCTCCACTGCATGTGCCTTTTTTCGGTCCTTGACAGCGATTCCAGTGCTTGTGACCTCTTGAGTGTGAACGCGCATGCTTCCGACCTGTATTTAGTAGACCAGCGAAGTCGAAGCTTCATCTACAACCAGCGGACATTCAATGAGACCGCACGAAAAAAAAGTGCGACAGACGTACCACATAAGGCGACACCGCAGGCACGGTCGTGTTCTTGGAGCCGTCCCAAAAGTGAGGCATAGCGATCGAGGACGCTTCTCCAGCGCTCTCGAGCCACAACTTCCAAAGACAGTCTTCCCAGTCGAGCACGCGCGATCCAAACATGTAAAATCGTTCCGAACACCAGACCGGGTGGTCCCTCGGCAACACGACCGGCGTCAGCAGCCTCGGCGGAAACGCCCTCGTGCTCGTCGCGTTGCTCAAGAGGACCAAGTGGGGCATGTCGACGGGCAGTTTATCCAGCCAACGACGCGCGTGGCCCGGTGAGCGCGCACATCTGGGGATGCCATCGGGGAACAAGACCACCCTCGACGTGCGCGCAAAGAACCGGGCCATGTTCAGGTACGCGTTCGGGGATCCACCTGCGACCGAGGACACGTGCAGGACGTGCACGCACGCATTGGGGGATGCCGTCGTGAGACGGTCGCGCAAGGCGGTGTATCCGGTCGCGTTGGGCGCGTGCGTGGTGACGACGACGAGCGATACGGGACCCGGCCATACGGCCGCGGACGCGAGCGCTTCCTCGATGCGAGTGTCCTCGATCCAGAGACAGGCGGTGAGGTCTGATGTATGACTTGAATGGGCTTGCACGACGAACGTCTCTAAATGCGCTTGGGGAGGAAGTCCTCTAAACGCGACAGACAGGCGCTGCGATAACGTGACGTTTATCAACGGTGGCGAGGGTGGGCCATCCCAGGTATCGGCTTCAGCAAGGTTGAGAACATGTCTCCGTGGCTGGTCATGCCGAGGTCGGGCAACCCGAAGCGCTTCCCGAGAAAATGTATGGATCTTGACGGTCAGGAAAACCACGCAGAGGCAGCAATACAATGTGACAAGGGTGCGTGGTCGCCAGACGTGCCCGCTGCGTATCCTCCGGAGGTCGTCTGACAGAAAGGTCGCAGGATCTGTGGCGAGCTGCTTCAGCAAACCAAGTCGTCCCACGCGGGGCCGTTGCTCAGCTAGACCGCCCTCTAGAATATGAAGGTAATCTTGCTCTGGGTCTACGGGAGCCAGCGAGATCTGCTCAGAGGTGGTGCGAACGCGGTGGAGATGTCCTAGACTGGAAAGGTGGCTTTGGTAGCTCCCTGAACCCGAAATCGACACTCGATGTCGCCTGCCGGTGACTAGATTCGATGGAACGGACTTGCTTTGGGGTAAACCCGAATCCATTGGAACAACTTGTTAGTTATGGTGCTTCACTGCGTAGATGAAATCTCGATCCCTGTTCGTGTGCAGACGGCGGGCGTGCAGCGAGTAGTTCAAGTCGAATGACCCGATCAGTGGATTTGGAATCCTGTACACCGACTCCAGACCGCTAGTGCATCAGGCTCTGTTGCACGCAGACGTACCGCGTAAACTGATCATCGACGTTTGCACTCCCACACGCTCTCACAACTTAGACCAGATTCGAGAGCCATGACCACAACTCAGTGGTACACAGCTGTTGTTGTTGTTGTTGTTGCTACCACACTGAATGACAACGTCGCGGATTAGATCGAGATCCCTAGATGCACTTCAAAAAACGCATCTCAACACCACCGTCGCCTACTCATCATCTTCCTCAATGTCCCCAAATTCAAACATCCCTAAACGTTCCCGTTTGCCAGCTGCGAGACAGTCTTGCAATTGCCTGACCACGTTTGGATAGGCTCCAAGGTATTTGCAATTCTTTCGGTCAATGGTAGCGAGACCTTCACGGAGTAGATCTGCGTTGATACACGCGAGCGGATTCTGCGCAGAGGCGGGGTCCGCGGGATCCATGAGTCGGAGATGTAAAATATTTCCCTCCCTGTGGTCGATGTTGGCGATGAGCTTACGTCCTTCGCAAAGCGAGTGGAAGCGATCAATCGCCTCGGGGTAATATTCGCTATCGGGGTTCACCAACTTCACGAAACTTTGCAATGGATCAGCACGCATGTATGGGGGGAAGAGTAGAACAGACCTGAGGCGAGCGTCCTGCGCCTGACCGGGTAGTGAGCGGAATTTTGGATCAAGAGGTCGCAGATTCGAAAATTTAACGGCGTCTTGGTTGCCGTAGTCGATGAAGGTCACCTCAGCCTCTTTTTTGATGGGGGATGCTCTGCGGATTTTGGCACGGTACCACGAACCATCAGAGAACTTGGCAGAGACTAGATCACCGTTTGTCGGTGTGAAGTTTGTAGGTACCGCCGCAGATTTATGATGCAAAGAAAAATCGCGCATCAACTTCTCCAGCGAGGCTATGCCTGTAGATTCAATTACTACTGAGCGAACCAGATAACAGAATACGAAAATAGACCAACCTTCGGTATTTAATACCTGGACAGAGAAGTTGAGGCCGTTCTTTGTTCGTATGTCACTGAGGATGACATCGATGTACTCCGGCTTCAGTGGTGCAGAAAGATCCTCCACAGGTGCCTGCGCGGCCTTCTCAGCCTCTTCGTCATAATCTTTCCAAACCTGCAGGAGCCTCGATTAATGCAGGTATTCGTATATGCCAGTTCGAACTCACGTTGCGTCGTGCTTGCTTGGCTTCGGCCTAGCGTTTATGCATCAGCGACAATCAGTACAGAGGTAAAAAGAGAGAATACACACACCTCTGCATCATATATCTGTTTCGCCCACGAGAGACCATCCGCGGAAAACGCGTGCACAAATGCATAGCCTTCCCGAACAAGGGATATAGCCGCATTTTCATTTTTCAGCCACAAAGCACCGATGAAGCCACCAGACTTGTCGGTCGTCTCGACTTCAAACTCGACGTCGCGTTGCATGTATCGCCTTGTCGCAAACTCGGCAGCTTCAGCACCAAACGGCTCACTCTTCTCTGATGCATTACGAGCCGTACGTGGCGCCCTGATACCTTACAAGAAGTGAGCTATGGATTGAAGGACAGTGACTGAACAACGTACCGCCGAGTACCAGGGTCAGTGTCTGGTTATCCTTGGGAAGGATTAGCCTAAACAGGAGGTATCAGTCAAAAATGGAGTGAACAACAGAGGAATTTGTACTTGAATCGCGATCCAGAAGCAACATAGTCAACAACCGCGGGTATCCTGCCTTGCCGCTTGAAGCCACTCAAGAATGAGTTTGCACGCGCTACAGTCTAAACCGCAAGTTCGAATGAGGCTACGATGTGTTTGGTCTACAGGCAACCTACCTCGGACAAGTTGAGCGGCTGTTTAAGTGGTGGTTGCTCTTTGCCAGAATGAATTCCACGAATGTCTGTTAATGCACTGCAAGACGAGGTTGGTGAGCGTAGAGAGATGGTGTCATCTACGTACGCTTGTTCCGCGGCCATGAGTTTGTCATAATCTGGCGATCTGTCTTCATCATCCCTGCGATGGCGAACAACGCTCGCGAGGCCCTTCTCAATCAGTTGTTCGGCGATGTTCCTGAGTAGTAAGTCACAACCAAGAGTGAGCACTAAAATCCTCTCATCATGACAATCACCGTACGAATTCTGTCCGCCGTATCGGACGGTGGCGCATTCTCGTTCGTCGAATTCACCTTCACGGGGCCGAATAAAGTCAACAGTCGCCCTGACGTTTTTGCCGATCAACCGCTTTCGCAGGAATTCTCGGGCCTCTTGAGCGTAGAATGCTTGCTTTGGATCTGAAAGTCTGAAATGTCTTGATCAAACATGCTGGGTGCGCGGGAATAGTCAGATCTCACTTTGGTCCCCTAGTAGAACTCAAATGTAATCGGCGCTCTTTGCCACTCTCTTTCTCTGCCACTGATATTTGGTCGCCGCTCCATATGCGAATGACAACACCCTCGAATGATCGCGAGTTCCCGTTATGACTGTCATTGGTTTTTGACGAAGGGGCAACAGACTGGGTCGGACCACTGGCATAGAGACATGCGCGTTTCTCCTTGGCCACTTTTTCGGCAGCCCGAAGGCGTTCCATCCCACCTCCACTCGCCAGCATGCCTGCGTGCCAGTCGACGATGCGGGCTAGGCCAGCGGCGACCAAGTGTTCCGCGACATTCCCCGCGGGATGAATGACTGGGCGGTGTTCGTTCAGAACTCTGATAGAGCGTCGGAGGGAGAAGAACTTGCCTGTGCCAATAAAGATCGAGGCAGGTGGAGGTGGTGCGGCTGTGCCCGATTGGAAAGGGGTGGCAGGAGAATTTGGTAGTGACAAGATGATAACATGAACAAGACGTTGAAGCAATCGCGACTCGGTGAAAAACTTTGCCTAAACGAACTTAGTTGTTGGGCTGAGCATATACAGTGGGAAATCAACCTCTTCCGCCCACTGTTCTGATACTTCGTCAGGTTTTGAGGATATTCTCGCGCAACGAACACCAGCAAGTGCGATATTTATCATTTGATGTCCACCGTCGGGCATGAAGAGTCGTACGCGAAGAGTGGCACCGTCCCGAACTTGCTCCACGAGCGCTACGTCGAGGACGATTAGATTACGATCAAGGTGACGTGTCGTGAACACATGCCATCGATTGATTTCCCCCTCCACTCCGAAACGAATGCCTGAGAGTCTTGCGGCATCGTGTGATGCACCACACGAGTCTGGACACGTGACCAGTATACTGTTAGCGAAACCAAGGCGGCGCAAGCAACCGGGACGCCACCTGAGGGCCATGTGAATTCCAGATACCCAAACCTGCTCCCTTGGCTTCTGCCTCGAGTTCGCGTTTGCGTGTGTCGTCCTCGGTAGGCTCGCGTTTTAGATCCTTGACCTTGACCCAGCCGTTCTTTAGCAGCTCCGAAGTGACGTCGAGGCCACCGATCTCTACCGTGCCAAGATCGCGCGTGATATCGTCATTGGGAGGCAAGCTGTGTGTCGAGGTGAACGAGATGGGTTTACCGACCGCCATTGTGCGCAAAAAGCCACGAGAATCGAATGCCCATGGCTGGCGTGCAGGAATTCAGTGCGAGACATGGGCGGATGTGATAGGATGGGCTTGCCTCGTCTTCCCTGGTCGCGTTGCCCATTCTTGGTGCAGACACGTCTGCGAGATGAAGGATTCTAGCGCATGCAACGTGTCATATTGTGTGTGACACGTCGTGTGTGTAATTACCTTTCTTTTGGGGGTTGTCCCTGTGGACCGGGAGGGCCACGTAGGACGAGTGTGTCACCAGACAGGACGGCTGTGGTTGGAGATTAGTTGGTGTAGGGTGTGTGTGTGCAACATACACGGACATTTGACGACCTGTAGAGGAGATCGAGTGAGGAACCAAGCTTGAAGAAGAGAGACGACGTACTGCTTTCATGGACATGACGGACAAGATGGGCACACGACTGTGCCAAGTGGAGAAGAGATTTCAGGTGAGTGATGGGAATTTCTTTCCTGATTTGGATTATGTTTATGAATAGCGAACGAGACGACGAGCACGCCGCGTTGATGGTAATGTGGACGGTCAGCGTGCGAGATCGCGTCGAGAAACACGCGATGGACACGCGTGGCAGCGAAACGGACAAAACAGCACTAGAACTGCCTCGCACCGCTTGCGCAGCTCCAAAACGAGCTCACTTTCCCTCAGCCCACACTCGACCTCGCTCTAGCTTATGAACACCTCCCGATTCCATGAACACTTCTCCTCAGAGTTCTCCAATGACGAACAACACCCTGTCAATGAGCCTGCCACAAGGACTGACTCGCGCGAACAGACTGACATCATCGCGCAGATACGGGAGGCAACGTCCGCACCCTCGCCATTAACCAGCTACCTCAGGGATCCCGCAGTCATCAACGCCATAGACAGTCCAGAGGGCTCTCGCCGCTCTCGCAATCAACGTCACTCTTCTACCAGCTCGCGGAGTAGAGAGCCACGCTCTTCCTCCATCCTGGGCCTCGTCCTAGCCGAGGAAGAGAAGCAGGCTCACAAACTCAAGTCACTCCTTCGATCAACAGGTGACAGACTCGATCGGGAGATCCGTCGAGCGAATCAGGCCGTGTCGAGGGCTGAACATGCAGAGTCCAGGATACTTGAATTGTCCGCTCGTGTCTCAAAAGCAGAGTCCAGCACATACGTCCTGGAACTCGAAGCAGCTCGAGCAAAAGAGGAGATCAAACGGTACAAATTACAGATCGAAAGCCTCGAGCGAGACGTAAAGCGACTGCAAGCTGACGTTGCCCTGCTCGAGAAGCAGAGAAACGAGGCAGACGAAAGCGCCGCACGCGCACGCGACACGGCAAGAAAATTCCAGATGGAGCTCAGAAACGTTCAGGCGAGGCATGTGGGCAGAGAGGAAGGAATGAGATACGGAATGCACAAATGGTTCAAGACGGGTCGAATCGAAGGATTCGACGTCGGACATACAGAGGGTTATGAGACCGGTCGCAACGACGGGTACGATGAAGGTCTGGAACAAGGTTTCACGGAGGGCCAGGAAGTCGGGGTCAGGCAGGGGCGCAAGGTTGGGAGACAGGAAGGGTTTGACCAAGGATGCGAACAAGGTCGGAGAGAGGAACGTGAACATGCGCTACAGGCCTTTGACGATTTTTTTGCTGCAGAAATCGACGAACGGGACCAAGTGGTGAGTCGAGCTCACGACGGGTTCGAACATGACCAAGCTGACTGGTCGCTCAAGACGAGAACACAGGCGCAGAGATGGTCGGACTGGATGCGACGTTCGTCGCTGTCTGTATCGCAAAATCCATGGCTGCGGCGGCCGATCAAGGGTGGTACTGGTACATGAGATCGGACATTGGATAGGATTATTAGTTAACTTTGTATCTTTGGACTCTGACCATTATCATCCTCCTCCTCATTACCGCCATGACTCGCCGAGGCAAAGAGACCCCCCGTCTGCCATTGTCTGCCTTTAGCCCTCCCAACACGGGCACGTCGGACACCTTTCCCCTTCCACCCACACCGAGTTTCGTATCCCCGAGTGGCGTCGTCGACGCTCATCTCCACATCGCACTCGATCCGCACAACGCAGACATATCCCACCTCAAATCAGCCCGCAAGCGAGCTGTCGTGTTGTCACCCAAGGGTCATCCTGCAGATGCGATCGTCGCTGCCTTGCAGTCGTGAGGATTCCGTCCTTCTTTGCTGCGTAAAGACGCCGGCTGATCTCGCCACAGATTGCAGTCCGTCGTCGATGTACCCGTCCTTGCCGTACTCACCCCCTTTACCCTCAACACAACCGAAATTCCCGAGTACCTAACTCAAACCGTCACCCCTGCCCTCACAACGGTATACAATAGTGCGACCCCCGTGGTCGCAGAGGCCGAGGACGACACCAAAGACCAGCCCCAAGTAGAGGTCTCAGTCACGAATCTCCGTTGGGCCTTTCAACACGGCCGAATCGTTGATATCGACATCGAAGGCGGCCTCGTAGCGATCGATACATCAGTGTACGATAGTCTCGTCAATCTACTCAGCAAGGCCATCAAACCAGTCACCAACACGAAGCGTACACCGATCGTCCTCAGTAGGTCACACTCGACGTCCCTCGACACAGCGCTGACATGTCGTGTGCAGCCAACGCATTGCCTCCCCCGCTTGACACGATCACGCCAGTGGTTACGATGATGAATCATCCGTCATACACCACATACCGACAGCGCGTATCGTCGCTTTCTCTCTTCGAGAACGTATACGTAAAACTTCTTCCCCCGACATGGGTCTCCACCGAATCGACCGAGGGATCGGCAGAAAAACAGGAAAAGGAATTGAAAAACATCCTCAAACTTTACAGTAAGTGGGCATGACCGTGAGGAGGATGGCCTTGTCTTACGATCGCTCAGTTGTCCCGGTCCTTGAAGCCTTTGGATTTGAGCGAATCATTTTTGGATCTTCGCCTGCGTTTGCCAGCGGTTCGCCTGCGCTGGCGGAGAAGTGGTATAAGCTCGTTTTGGAGTTGTTCCGGGAGTTGGCAGTCTCGCAAGATGAGATGGACAAGATTTTTATAGACAATGCGGAGCGTGTCTATGGGCCGAGTCAGTGACAAGTGTCGTAGTTCTGGTTACAGATGTCGTGAATTGAGTTATGTATTTATGTATGTGATGCTGTCAAAATCTAAAACGAGCTTCGGTTCGTATTCATGGTTGCTACATACCATCATCACTAAGTAGCCAACAGACGTGGTGCAGGCAGACGTTGCAATGTATCCTCGCCGTTCTGCCAACTTGACCACGATAAATAGCTCCGCATTCAGCGTTCAACTCACACTTCATCTTCAACGGCGCTTCACACGCTAGGACCGTGTTACGGCTGTAATGGACGAGGACAGCGATAACGTCGCCGACCTCCAAGTAGGAAGGCGTCATACATCTCCGTATGTGTTCGACCTTCCCAAAATATCTCTCCATTCACTCCTTCCTTTGTCCACTCATCAGGAGTAGTAGTAGGGAGTCTTCTCCTGCCGCGGTGAGTCTTTCATATACATTCACGTCGGCCCTGCTTGCTTTCTCAGTTATTTCCTTTCTATCACATTCTCGCAGAAACGACAAAGGCGTCCATTGACACCCATCTCAGACGATGGCGACGTTGTCGTTGCTGTTGCCCGCAACGAGGACGCCGAAACTCCGACACCTCCGCTTATACGCCAGGCTGTTGGTTTCTCGTCCGTCAGTTCCAACATCACTACATATCAAGCCACAGTTGCTCCACAGCCCGTAGTTCCATACTTTCTCCCTGGCCAGGCTCCCCTTCCTCCCCCCAAACCGAAAACATCGAAGCCACGCGCACCCAGGAGGAAGAGAGACCAACAATACTCTAGTCAAACCAGCAAGTTCAAGATCAGTGGCTCTACATCATCGCCGCCTTCTGGCCCTGCAAGTCTCACCGCAACTTCGCTTGGAAACCCAGCTGGTACTATCTCGTCGACCGCTGCAGTCTCGCGTCCAATGATACCCGACACAAATTACGTGTTCGGTTATGCCAACGGAAATGTCACTGCAGGCTTCGTCAATGGTGCAGCGACCAGTGTGGCATCCGATGCTTTGCCACTCGGCACCAAGCGACCAAGGAAGAGAAAGGCTACTGCGTCGATGGATGATTCCTTTAGTCAGCCGAATGTTCGGCCATCTCCCCGGCTACCTAACCCGGCACGCACTTCCATCGCTTTTCAAGGTCCCCTCAACACCAACTCCGGAGGACCGCCCGTGGAAAGACATGCGCAAACTCCTACTCCTCAAAGCACTCGTTCCGAACCTTCTCGTACTGGGCAAGGTGTCACACCTGCTAGGCCCACAGATACACGTGAGTCCGGTGAATTTATCCTGACCCTGGCATTGACTTGTTTCAGCAAATGGCCCTCCTCAGAAAGTTTCCAGGCCAATGCGAATAGTAACGTTGCTGATCGAAGACTTGCGAAGTGGTGTACCCGATCTACAGTTGGCAGAGGTCAAAGTACCGCTGAAGGTCGCCGACGATCCAGAAGATGGATTCTGGGCAGATGCAGCCGAGATCTGCAACGCCCTTCAAAGTGGACCATCCCGCATAGATGGTTGGCATTCCATTGATGCTACTTGATCTTTACTAATTCCTCTGTTCAGGCCCTGCCAAAGTGTACGCCATGAGGGGAAGATTTCGGCAATTTTTCATGCGTGTCGATCAGTTCGACCAGCTCCAGGTGCAGTCGGCGCACCTTTGTGTTTCAAAGGAGAGAACATTAAATGTTTATGTGGAATCTGTGAGTGGGCGCGGACACGGTTTGTAAGGTCCTTGGAACTCATCTAATGTCATGCATCAGCCGGTCCCGCAAGGTCAACTGCCACGACCCCTTATTCTGCCCCCGGATGCACGACCTGCTTACGATACTAGTTCCGAGCGCGACGCCGTGGCCCCGCACGCTGAACCGGGCTATCAACCAACGTACTCGCTCGTGACGCGTAAGGAGCAAATGGAACGATTGTCGAGGAGCAGCTTCGCCAAGCCACGAAACAGGTATTCGCCCGTCTCGGACACTGCATCATACAGTCGTTCGCACCGCACCCCATCGCCGACTAGACGATCACAACACGATCCAAACGCCAGTCCGGGTCGTCGCCCCTTGACACCACCTATACCCGGCCGACTCGCGGAAACGACAGAAGAAAAGGACGAAGCGATCGTCAACTATATCCGAACACGCATCGAGAATCATCCCGGGTGGATGGAATACATGCAATCAAAAGGGAAGCCTCAGCATGTCTCCGAGGTGCTGAAGCAATACAACTTTGTGGAGGATCGGGTCAGGGAGCTCAGCGGACGAAAAACCCCAGCATATTGGGACGGTGCGCCGAATTCCTTTGTCGAAGCGGTGGGTCGTCGACGACGCGATTGATACACGCCGAATTGGGCTGACGGTGTACCACAGAAACATGTCTGGCAAGTGCTCAATGTGGACCACCAGTGGGGTGAAGATTGTCGGGAAGCGTTGCGCCTCGTCGGGTTTTACGGCGAGAACGGCGTGCGATGCGCAGACTCACGTGTCATCGACATGATCAATGATACCTCGCCTCCCGAAGCAAACACTATGGAAAGGTTTCTTCGATTCCTCCGGGATGTGAACGAGCGCTTTACGCAAGACTCGCTTACCGGTCAGCTTGCACCGATGTCGACAGATGATTGATGCTTTAGGAGAGACAGTGGTCATTCGGACTCCATGTGAACGAAAAGGATATATCTGCATAGCATAACTCATGTTACAACTAACTTGATACATCATTGCTTCATTATGCATCATCAGTTCACGGCAGTCGCTGGCGCTGACAGCCCCCTAGTCAGTCATAAACACGGCAGGGAGTAGCCTCGCATTTCCGTCGCGATCCCCACGAATTTTTACCTTCATACCAACACCCGCTGGGACACAACCTTGTCCGAACGCACGTTCCAAGGCGATCTTGGCTTGAAACCCAGAGCAGTGCATTGGCAACATATACGCTGGTGCAGGGCGCAATTCGTTCGCCAAGAAATTGACCGTGTGGGGGATACGAGGGACAAGTTCAGGACCTGCGAGGTGGAGTCCGCCGATCACCTAGACTGTCGTCTGAGCGAGTCGAAAGAGACAAAGACACGGTTCACCATATAGACAGGTCTGACGAGCTTTCGCACGGCGTCCTTGACCACGTTCACGATACCCGCGTGCGAGCACCTGCCATCACGAAACGGTTCAAGTCGTCGTTCAAAATGAGGACAGGGAGTGCACGTACGCGCTGAATATGACCAGGCCCTTTCCAGCGACGTCGACGGCAGCATAGCGTTCATCCATGAGATGCTACGGGTCGTTCGGCGCACACGAACAAGGAAGCGTGAAGCGGACGAAAAAAAAACGAACCGGTTCAGACGTCCATCCGCCCTCCTGGAACCGCATACCACCGAGCAGTCCGCCCTCGAACGACGTCACCCTCGGGATCTCACCGCTGACATAGACCGTGCCCCCTGCGACCGTGTGTGCGTCCCTCGACGACCGCACCCTCCCCCCGGCGTGCTCGATCTGCTCCAACGTCGGGTCGTCCGGCAAGCGACAGATCACGGTCTCGAACGTCGGCGGCACCGCGATACCCCGCGCCTCGGGACGATCTGGATGCAGGTCGACGGTGCACGCGCGCGCGCCGGGGCTGCGCATCCCGAGAAAAGCGCGCATCCCGCCCGAGTGGTCGCTGTGCCAGTGCGAGAGGATCACGGTCTCGACGTCGTCCACTGGCGTTTGCATTGCGGTCGCGTTGCGGACGATGGACTTGGAGTCGGGTCCGGTGTCGAAGAGAACGAGGTGTTTGTCCTGACCGTTGACTTGCGTTTCCTGTCGATCATCGATCGGGTTAGGATGGGGAAGATTGCGAACGACGCCACGTACGATCAAGGCCGAGAATCCGTGAGCCCCTGAAAGACGAGTGTGGTCATGATCTCATCTCTAATCAGCGCATACAAGCGAGATCGTGTACCGCAGCAAAAGTTCTCGAAATCGAGAATGGGGACACCCGTTAGAGGGTCTTTTGCAGGCGTCTGTTCAAAGAGATGCTGGGGCAGCTCATGGGAGAAGCCTGGGGGAACTTTGGTCATCCTGAATGATATATATTAAACGGTGACTCCTCATGCCAGATGCTTGTTCGATGGCCCCACCATTCAATGCAATCGTCCACAAGAAAGGTGACAGTGAAGTCGTCGACTACGACCAGGCCCACACGGGAGTCGGTGCTCGCGTCAGACATGGCAGAAGAGCGTCGGGTTCAGTCTCGGGCTTTTCCACTGATCACACGCGATGACACTAGTAACGCCGCTTCACACGCACAGACGAGTACAATCGATTCGATGCGGTACACGGTCCAGCGTGTGCCGCAGGTCCTTGTTACACAACGTACAACAAATTACCCAAAGAACGAAAAAGCATCACACACCGTCCCCGCCATAGTCTAATTGCTAAAGTCCCTGCACGTCCGCCTCGAGCATGAACGACCGATCGACCCACGAAGGGCGATTGACTCACCCTTTGGTCACGTACCCAAACGAGTTGTTCTCGGCCAGTCTTTGCCGGCGGAAGGTCTACACGATCGAATGAGCATGCACGGCAACGCACGTCGAGCTTGCGTCCACGACATACCTTGCGAGCCTTGACGCGCTCCCACGTCACGAACGCGACGACAAAGAGGCCGATGGCGGTGATCCCACCGTAGACACAGAGACCGACAGGAAGCACCTGGAGAGTCGTGCCTGGCATAACAAAGGCTGCAGCAGCGGTCGGCGATGCCTGGGGAACGCATGTGTGTGTGTGTGTGAACGGGTGGACCGGGAAACTGGGGGAGTTCAGGAACACGTACGGGGATGAGCGTGCTGGACACTTGGGAGCCTCCCATGGCCAGGGTGCAATTCCGGACTTCTTGGATTTGTTGGCCGATGGGGGTGAAGGTGAGGACGCAGGTCTCGGTCATAGTGCCATTGGCGCTGTGAGGCGTCAAACGATGGCTGATTTACGGTGTACGGCGGGTAGACTCACGTTTGGACGGTATTGGTGGTTGTAATGGAGGTGGGCGAAGCCAGCGCTGCGGGTACAGTGATGGAGGCGGCCTGACGAAGGGCAAGATCAGGGGAAGGGAGAGCAGACACAAGACCCAAGGAAAACAAGAAGAGACAGAGAACGGCAACGAAGCGAGAGTACATTGCGAAAGAACGAAGAGCCAGCTCGACAGGAAAGCGGGCAAGGTGCGACGGGAAAAACTCTAGGATGACCAGCCAGCTTTGAGCTGGGGACAATGAGAAGATATCGACATGGTTATGATCGGCATAGCGACCGTTCGTACACAACGGTCCCTAATCAAATAGTAACGTCTCTACATTCTCCCTGTGAAATAGATACCATGGGATCACCTCATCCCACCCTCGACTACCTTGTACGCCTTCCCTTCCCGATACCGCTTCTTCTCCTGTCGCAACTTCATCAACGCTCCAATCACCTTTGCAATCAACTGTGTCGCCCACTCCTCGTAGGCAAGTGACACGACAACATTCACCAGTACAATCACCGCGAGCCACACCCGTGCCGAGAATGGTATTGACATCAATTGAAGGATATGCACCATCACCGTCGGAGGGCGTAGCAGGACCAAGAAATTGAACAGCGACAAGACGATGATGCATGTCATCAACCATCCTGTCCGGTCATTCTCTTCAGGGGATGCCTCATCACTACTAATCAAATCTACTCACCGTTGGTCAACATCGACTTGCGGTACGGAGGCCCAATGCTGAATACCGCAGCTACCAGCACGTACTGGAAGCAAGACACTAAGAACAACGCGGTATTTTCATAGTTGGTCGGCTTCAGATGTCTATCCTTGCCATTGGGATTTTTCATTGCTGGTGGTGTATACCTATATATAATTCGTAGTCAGCTCCGTAACATGGTTCATCCATGTCTCAACGCACCATGTCTGACGTCGAACCCAGAGAAATGTGAACAGTAGTGCTCCACTTGTAAGAACGACCTGGCCAAGCAAACTCGCGAGGACCTTCTTCGACACAAGGCTAGCAGTCGGTCGCTTCGGATAGATTTTCGGGTAAGGAAGCGTCCAACCCACTGGAACGCCAAATCAGCAGAGACGCGGGCTCACACCGCGGGGACGTACTAGAGACCGCGACAGGGATGATGATGAATAAATCAATATAGAGAAACTGTTTCAAATTTAATCATTCGTTCGATCAAATAGAAGTATCACTGACCTGGAAGTCCCCAAGCGATGACGCGAACGAGTACAGCAACGTAATGGTAGTGAACTGGATAAGGGAATATAGCGCCCTGAAGTGCGGTCAGATATGTCCTAGGACTTCCAGGGTATCACTCACATATACTTGAAACATGAGAAGCTGGTGACCAAAGCAGCCCTACCCTCCTTGATGACTTCGATGACGCAACTGATATCCGGGATACTACTCGTGAATGGCGCAGCAACGGATGCCTCGGCTTCAGAGAGCGAGATGCCGACGTCAGCAGCCTTGAGGGCTGCGCAATCGTTCGCACCATCGCCACACATCAACACAGTGTACCCAAGCACCTGCAGACGTTCCACTACTTCGTTCTTCTCGTCTGGTGACATTCGAGCAAAGACTTGCGTCTTCACGAGCATCTATTTACAGTGAGCAAGGTCCCGAAGCAGCAGGAATGCTAATCAACATACCCGTTCAAGGGTCTCGAGCGGGGCATAGTTGATCATCCACCTGAAAACATCGCCTGTCACGACGAGTGTATAGTCTTGGTTAACGATCTCGTCCTCCGATACGCTACGGCTTGGCGGCGCCAATGGCCGAAGGCTGTAATCATCCAGCTTCCACGAGGGATCGTCCATGCACGACCAATCCAGTTTCGAGAGTGGGGTGCTAACGTTCCCTACAGAACATGTCAAAAAGGAACTAACTCGATTGCCTGGCATACCTTGAACGAATGTCGACCCAAAGACATGGGCAGCAGGATTGATCAGACTACACTCTCTTGCCACACTGACAGCGGTGAGAGCATTGTCACCGGTAATCATGCGACATGCTATATGCGCGGTTCGAAGAGTCTGAATGGCAGGCGTGGTGCCCGATTTCAACTTGTTTTCGAAAATGATCAGCCCAAGGAAACGCAGGTTAGACTCGGCTTGTTCGCTGATGATGATGATGAGCATTCATTATCGTATCATAGGGAGTGACGACCAACCGCTTCATCTTCTGAGCTCTGAGCCACGTCAAACCCTCTATGCTCTTACCCGCAATGGCGATGACGCGGTATCCTCGCCGGGTGTAGTATGACAACAGATCGTCATAGTCGTGCGGGACTAACATTTTCAAAGGTTAGAAAGTCAGGACTTGTAGCAAAAAATCAGACGAACACGAGTCCTTCTCGCAGATATCGACCATGACTTCAGGCGCGCCCTTGACATAAATCTCCATGCTGTTGCTCTTGAGTCTTTTCACGACGACGCTCATCCGTCGCAACGTTGATACGAATTCGAATGTCCTAATGACACCCAACTCCAGGAAATGCGCGTGCTAGTGATAATAATAGTCAGAGCAATGCAAAGAACTGCAACGAAAAAAACGCACTCTTCCGCTGGTCTTGAGCGCATCTTCGAGTCGGAAATGTGCACTGCCGGGCGGCCGCACGACCGTTTGTACCAGGGCAGCCGGCCGCTCAGTGCCACCTCGCTCCTTGATGATGCCAGTCCCAGCGACGAGTCCTTCCTCGAGTGTCCACTTTGTAAATTCGAACATCTTTGCGTCCAATGGATCTCCGATGACATACCCGTCCACCATTTTGAGCGAGTGACAGGTCGCAAGGGCATGTAGGAAGCTAGCACGGTCTCGTGCAGTGGGAAGATCGTGCACGTTGTCAAAGAGCTCGCCAAATCGATCCCCTGAACGGTCGAGTAGTCGTACCCCAAGAATGTCGAGCCCGTCTTCGGTAAGCGTGCCAGTCTTGTCAAAGCAACATACATTGATCTTCCCGCCCACGTTGATCCGAGTGGGAGAGATGCAAAAGATTCCCAGCTTACGAAGGCGACTGATCGAAAAGCTGATACCGATCGTCAAGGTAGCCGGGAGAGCTGGAGGAACGACGACCGTGATAAGGTCCAAAGCACGGACGACGATCGTGTCCCATCTGATCTATGATCGCGCAAGTCAGAACAAGAGGACAAGGTCGCTTAAACGAACTTTACCCCAAGCCTGACAAACTGAATGGCACTAGCGCAAAAGCCGAGAGCAGCAACCCCAGCGAGTACGGTGATGAAACGGATCGAGTCCCGATAAAACTTGAATCCGATCGGCTTCGGAAACAACATCGACCGAACGAGGGCACCCTTGGTCGTGCTGAATCCTGTCCAGCAATGTCAGCATGCTCGAGGTTGCAGCAGAGATACAAATATTACCCGTCCTAACGACAAGTCCAAGGGCCGGTCTTCCGATACTTCCATCAAGACCAAGCGCACCACGTATTCGGACCACTCGGGTGCCAAGATAGATAAAGCCCTTGGCCAGATTGCCCTGGATATCCTTGGAGTCTCGCCACCGTGCGATATCCTCGTCTCTCGCCGAATTCTTCGAGACCGGTACACTCTCGCCGGTAAGCATGCTCTCGTTTACAATGGCATCACCCGACAAAAGGAACATATCTGCTGGGAAAAGGGGAGCACGCAGTTCTGAGAGATTTAAAATGTCTCCCGGTACAAGCTCAGAAGACTCCATGGTAGTCCCTGCCCAATTCCTCTTCATGACAGTCGTCGCAAAGAAAGAAGAAAAAACGTACACTTTCCATCGGCGTAGACAACAACTTCGCATGAAAAGCGTGACATCTCGCGCATTCGTTTGATGGTCTGTGTAACATTCAGTAGTCCGCGCTGAGCGTTGAGGATCCGATATCACCTTCTTGGTATCCACAAGCGTCGTGACCACACTGAATGTAGATATTATCGCGATAGTGAAGGCATAGTAGTAGTAGTCGTCAAAAGACCATAAAAGAATGCTTGCAATTTGGAAGACGAAAAATGGATGGATGATCTTGTCCGACGTTAGTTTACAGCGCGGTGTTCCTTGCGCACACATACCTCATCTACGAGGAGTTGCAAAGTCGATTTCCCAGCGACGTCAAG
The DNA here is from genome assembly GCA_038091295.1 of Tylopilus felleus. Taxonomy (NCBI): domain Eukaryota; kingdom Fungi; phylum Basidiomycota; class Agaricomycetes; order Boletales; family Boletaceae; genus Tylopilus; species Tylopilus felleus. The sequence continues at coordinate 16,464 of JBBPOE010000056.1, read as the reverse complement.
CATATTAGGGCCGAAGAGCATCCAACGCTGTTTCCTGGTATCTTCTGATAAGCCATTCTGCACGGCTTGTGTTCCTGTCCAAGTCAGGTCTCTCCAGTCCCTAAAATAACGTAAAATGGGTACATGATGCACTGGATCGCAAACTAACCTGACCATTGTGAACAATCCCGTTCGAGTATCTAAGGCAAACCGCGAGTAACGGTAGTCAACTATATGGAGATCTTCCAGCATGTCAGCTCTATGATCACCGTTGTCACCATTTGGTTTTGATCTCGAAGACAAAGAGTTCTTCCGAGGATGTCCATTCGACTCTAAGGGAGTACTAGGGAAGATGGTTGACCGCTCGTACGGGTATGCGATCCGTTTGACGGGAAATAGGGTGATGTCCCTGTGTGGAGACTGGACATGGTGTCATACAAGTGCGGTTGAGACAGGATGTATACACACCTCGATGACAACGAAGCCATGCTTGAGGTCCTTGAAAGCCTTTTCACGAACCACCCATCGAAGCCATAAGCGAGGGAGCCAATGGCCAACGAGCGTGAGGATGCCAAAAGATAACACGCTCAGTGCCCACCAAAGCCGCTGACGCCACTGTATGGTTTCGTATCCCACGAACCGTAAGGTGACGTCTTCGTCTGCGACATAGATTGTCTGCCTGCTGGGCGGGCCCGGTGGTGGTGGATCCAGAGACTCTAGAGGGGCGTCTATTTCTATACGGACTTCGTCTCCGTATAACGGATCCGATGAGAATAACGGTAGGTGTGAGGGAGAAGCACCAGGGGATGGTGGTTCTGAGCCAAAGTCAACCTCGCTTACAGCAGGGCTGGGTATTCGTGAGGCATGAGACCCGGTGCTATCGTCTTCCTCGCCTGAGGAATAGCCCCAGCGCTCCTCGCGTTCGTCCTCCGACCCAAGCGCATAGTCGGAGCCTGCATCTGAAAGTCTGCTGCGTCTTGAGCGTCGGGAAGGCGAGATAGAGAGGGAAAGAGATGGGCGACGCTCCCCTCCGCCTCCACCGAACAAGTGAGCGATGTTCTCGAACACGGACGACCTGTTGTTCATTGGTGAGGGTGAACGCCTCAGCTGTCTCCCCCTGCTACCAACCAGCAACTCGTTTTCTTCTTCTTCCCCGCTCCCGGCTGCAGTCGCGGCGGATGCCTGTGATATCTGACTGTCCGTACTCATTCTGCGTTTACCTCGCGCCCTCCCGGACACAGACCCTGCCAGACCGCCGTCTTCGCTCCTTCTCCTATTTCTGGACCACTCGGAGCTTCGTCTAATTGCCAAGCCGCGTTCAGAGTAAGACATCCTCGAGACGCCGGATGGTACTGCGTTGTTACTTGGGCCATCGAACGTTGCACCGGCGTCGTCGGCAGGACCGCATTGGGAATCTCGCGTCGCTTGGGAACGTTGAGCGACCGCATCGTTGATGTCAATGGCAGATGCGCCTTCCGTATAGTCGTATACGGGATTGGAGGCTCCGGCCATCACTGAAAGTCAGTGACGCGAATAGCAAGCGGACTCGGAGGAGCGGTTCAACTGACAGCCTAGCAGTAACCTTTTCTGGTAGGTCCACATGTCGCTGCCTCAATATTGCACAGCATAGTAGAGAGAACAGAAGAGGAGAAATAAAATATAGTCCAGACTAGCCTAAATACCTCCAAATCAAAAAGAAACAGACAAACGTGCCCACTGCGCCACCCAGAAAGATGTACATGTCTTGCGTGCTGGGTAACCATGTCAATGACACACATCCAGGGATGTTGAACAGACCCTTACCTGCGCCGATCGATCCACCCAATCACATCACGACTGAGGCCCAACGTGTTTGCGGCATCGAGGAGACGTCTCTTAGTGCCCTTCAACACGTTGCGTTGGTCGACGAGGTTTTCTAAAACCTCGCGCCCTTGTGCAATGAATTCATCGAGTCTTGTCTCTGTGCTTTGTATGAAGGAATGTTCATGAAGTGCATGGTGCTCGCGTAGGGTAGAATTTGACAGTGGTATCGGTGTCCGGAAAGGAGATTCGGAGTGTTGTGAGGACGAGGGATCGTTCAGCTGACTTGTTGGTGCAAAGCGCCGTCGTGCGTCTGACGCAGACGGTGACTGAATGCCCGACGGTGTACCTTGGAGGAGTTCATTGCGTTGTGCGGCGGCCCTCTGTTATACTGTAGCAAGTAAACGACCTGTGGACGGAGCAGCATACCTCGCTCTGTATGCGTTCAAACTGACTCTTAAGGTCTGCATAGTCTTGGCGAAACTTTTGTACGCGCCTGCAGGGTGGTGAGCCAGGGAAAGAGGCGGAGACGAAGGTGGTACATTTGACCCTTTTCTTGCTTTGCCTTTATGATTTCTCTCTTTATCATGGCGTCATAATCTTCGATGGTGCGTTGCATAGCGGCGAGGGAGGCGGATATCTGTCCTAACGACGGAAGCTAGTTGGGACAAGGGCTGTGAAGAAGACAAAAGATACAGACCTAGTAGGGAAGCGGAATTATCTCCATTTCTGAGACGTTCTAGGTCTGCGTGGAGTGAGTTTGTCTGACGTGTACCCAGAGTGTAGAGCGAGTTCATCGTCGACAAAGACAAAACAGCTCCGGAATACGCCGGCCGGATGTGCCGGTCCACGCCCAAGTAAGTACACTGCGACTGACTACCTCCGGGCCCGCTGCGCCTTTTCTGTCCTCCGTGCCCGTTGTTTCCGTTGCTCGACGCGACGGGCAGCCTTGGATTCATACTTGACTTTCTTCTTGAGCTTCCTATGCTCCACCTCTTCTCTCTTCCCCTCCACCTTCTCCGCCTTAGGCACACGCTCACGTTCTGGTGGGGGTACCAAATCAAAGTCTTGCACGACCGTCACCGTCGCCAGCTGCTCCTCTCCTCCATATTCTTCCTCCATCTCCTCCGGATCGTTGGATACACCGCCACACTCATCTCCTGCGTGTGCACGGATCAGGACGGCACATGAGAAAACCAACTTCCCGTACCTGCAATAGCCCCGTATGCTCTCTCGACTTCGGCGGCATTCCGTGCGGCCCGTTCCGCGAGAGCGCGACGGTGCTACGTGGCGGTGAGAAGAGCGAGCGGGTGAAACAGGGCACCTACCTCTCGTCGCGTCTCCAGTCGCTCCTGCTTCTCTCTCAGCTGTGCCTTTTTCTTTGCCTGCTCGCGCCGTTCGACCTTGCGCTTGTGGAACCCGGTCAAGAAGGATCTGCAGCGCGTGGGTCGCGTGCACGCTGGAGAGAGAGAGAGAGAGCGCACCTCCGGGCATCTTCGTCGAAAACGATCTCCTTTACCTGGGCATGCTTTGCACGTTTTTTCGCTGCGATGGCAGAGTGAGAGGTGGTGAGGAGGGCAATGTTGTCGTGGGCCATGTTCAAAGGCTAGCCGGTGCGGGGTTACCCGAAGTTTACATAATTCAAAGGATCGACTACTTGGGAATGTCTTCGACGTCGGAATCGTTAAAAGACTCGCTCTCAGGCGAGACAGTCCACTCCTTTCTCCCCTCCCAACAATGCCCGCCCTCACTTTCTCCGACGCTCATCCCGACCCTGACGTCCCCGCCTCTTCCCGCGACCACGCAAACCCCTACCCACGCATCGCCCCGCCCCGTCACAACAGAATCCCCCCCGATGTCGTCTACACTCACGCTCATTTCGATACGCCTCCCACCCATGACAGGCTCTACTCCCCTTCCTTGCCACACCACATTCCCCCCTCGTCCGCCTCCTTCTCCCACTTTGCACTCCAACAGCCATCCACTTGGCAGCATCACATCCCGCTCCTCCATCACAATCCCTATCCTCCCCCGCAACCTCCCCAGCTCGTTCACAAAGTGTGGATCCTCGACTGTCGCTCATGTGGCACATTTATAACAAATCGTGGCATGAAAGCAAGTCTTCTCACCACTTCTCCTCAACCGATTTACGTCTCGACTAACACAATCGCCTAGGCTGTACTTTTACTCAGACCCAACGTCTCTCTTTTCTCTACCGACGCCCTCCCTGTAAATTGTTCTGCATATTCCACAAATCCAGATGCACTCCGCCCCCCTTGTCGTCCCTCCTCTACTCCATCTGCCTTACGTACCTGCGAGTGTCTCACCCAGACTCTCTGTTGCCACACTTGCGGTGCCGCCGTCGGCTACATGATCGTTATTCCCGTGAGATTTGTTCAATCGACTTGTTTCAACTTGATGAATATCCTTTGACTCTGTTTGATCAGTGTTCCAGGTGTACGTCCTCAATTTCCGCAACAAACCGTGCGACTAATGGCCACCGGTTTGTTTTCCACTCGAGCGAGATCGTTGCCTCGGAGCGACACCATATCCCCGATGAACCTGGTGTATTGCCCGTTGAATATTCTACACCACCCCCTCCTCCCTCATCTCCGCCCCCGCTTGCACCTGCTTATCTTCACTCCGCTGACGTGGCGACACATCGAAGGCCCGGTAGCTTTGTGCCTTCACAAGCGTTCCAGCCGCTCCAAACACCATCTCCTTCGTCGGGTTCAGATTACTCCCCCTCTTCGCAACTGGAATCGCCAGACTTGGCTCCCTCTTCTGGCCACTCCTCACCTGATCTACCCGCTTCCGTACCGTCTTCGCCTCGGCGATCTCCCCGGCCACTTCACCACAGCCCGTTCCTGCATAACCCCATTCCTCAGACAATGCCAGAGGCAAGAGGAGCGATGCCCGAGCCTTCCCCTCGCAAGCTCAAAGCGGGAGACGTGCTCTGTTGGCACCATCTTACAAAACACGGCGAAATTCCCGGGGTCGAGGAAGATCCCCGAGCTCGGATACCAAACCGAGACGTACTCAAGTTTCTCGACCGGTGAGAACGTCCGGATGCGCGAATTGGGACGCCTTTTTTTCACAGTTAAGCGATGAGGGCGTCTCCGAGAAGCGTTCTGCATGATATATTCACGACATCCAACGAAACCGACCACACATATTTTTTTTAGCGAGGGACGGTTTTGGTATCTATTTCAATCGAATGTTCCAACCCCATTGTGCATTTACGACTCTCACTGAATACCACGATACCCCCATTCCGTTCCTATAGTTGTCAAACTGGACTTGTACACACTTCACTGGGTCACTATCATGACACACTATTTAGACCTCGTCCAATGTTTTCTCACAGGAAAATCGTTTTGTAGATTTAGGGTCGAGGAAGAAATTAAAGGCGACGCTTACTCCATGGCACTCGTGAGCACTCCTGTGATTCAATGCCTGCTGAGTATACCCCAGTAAGGTGAGCGGAGAAATATCGGTCGAGATATTCATCATCACCCTGGTCATGCGGTTCCGTTCTTGGATTGGCCCGAGACTGAAGCATACTTAAAGGGACGACCTAATTCGCAGACGGTGCTCAAAACAATCCACCCCGAAAGCATACTTTGACTCATGGCATCCTACCTAACGGTCTTGGGGACCAAGATCATCGATGGCGATGGCAATGAAGTTATCCTCCGTGGAGCCGGTCTCGGCAGGTGGATGAAGTACGTCCATCGTATCGCCAACAAGCAGGACTTGTCACTAAGTTACGCCTTGTGCAGCATGGAGAACTTTATATCCGGCTACCCTGGTTGCGAATTCCAGATTCGCGCTGCCCTTATGGAGGTCATCGGACCTGTAGTAAAATCCGCTTTCTTCTTTGACAAGGTGAGTCAGTCGCTCCTGGCGAATCGCCGTCCTTCTTTGCGTTCGCTCACTCTCTTTCTCACCAGTTTTTGGAGTACTTCTTCCAGGAGGAGGACGCCAATTTCTTCAAAAGCCTCGGGTTGAACTGTATCCGCTTGCCGTTCAACTACAGGCATTTTGAAGGTGACTTATCTTTAGGTACATCGACCCTGGACCTATAACCGATCTCTGTTCCCCAGATGACATGAACCCCCGCGTACTCAAACAGGAGGGAAGCACCTCGACCGCGTCATTGACCTATGTGCACAACATGGCCTCTACACCATCCTCGACCTCCACACCGCACCCGGAGGACAGAACACGGATTGGCACTCCGATGCAGGTACCCACATCGCCAACTTTTGGATCCACAAGGACTCTCAGGACCGTGCGATCTGGCTGTGGACTGAGCTCGCGAAGTACTACGTCGGGAACAAGTGGATCGCAGGGTACAACCCCCTGAACGAGCCCACAGACCCGTTGCACACGACCGTCGTCAAGTTTTACGAGCGCGTGTACGACGCCATTCGCACGGTCGATACCGAGCACATCTTCTTCTTTGATGGCAACACGTTTGCGTCCGACTTTTCCCACTTTGGTGACGTCCACCAGAAGTGGGCGAATACGGCGTACTCGATTCACGGTGAGAACGCCCCCGATGCGATTCTTGCGGCTGACATGACAGGGGATTCTCTCCTTGCTAGATTACTCCGTCTTTGGTTTCCCCGCCTCTCCGGAAAAGTATGTCAGCAGCGACGAGCAACGCAGGAGATTGAGGCGGAGCTACGAAAAGAAGCGAGAATGGATGGATCAGCACGGTCTGTGCGTCTGGAACGGCGAGTGGGGTCCCGTCTATGTGCGCAAGCAATACGACGGCGCCGCCACCGACGCCATCAACGAACAGCGCTACCGAGTCCTCAAAGACCAGCTCGCCATCTACAACCAAGCAAGTCGCTTTTCGTGCTCGTTTCCCCGTCGGTCCGTCGCTAACGGTGTTGCTGTTCGCAGGACCGCTTGAGTTGGTCGATCTGGCTGTACAAAGACATCGGGTTTCAGGGCATGGTCTACGTCTCGCAAGAGACCAAGTACATGACACTCCTCAAGGGGTTCCTCACCAAGAAACACCGTCTCGCGGTGGACGCGTGGGGTGCGGATACGACGTGGGTCCAACACGTCTACCAGCCCCTGATCGACCACATCGCCAAAGAAATTCCGCTCGAATACCAGGCGCTCTACCCCGCGCCCGTCTGGAAGATGCCAGACCGTGTCGGTCGGCTGTCTCGTTGCATTCTCGTCGCCGAGTATCTTGTGAAGGAGTGGGCAGAGCATTTCCGCGGGAAGAGCGAGGCCGAGTTGGACGAGATCGCGCAGAGCTTCAAGTTCGAGAATTGCTTGCGTCGGGATGGTTTGAACAAGATTCTCACTGCCAACGCAGCGCTGGCTGCGGGGAAATAAGCGGACGCTTTGATTGTTTATTACACCGACAACGGGGAGCACCGTCATGCGAAGGGGTCGATTGGTACACAAATGTAGCTTTTCGTAGGTAGATACTATCCCCTACCACCAGTTCGGCGGTCACGTGGTGGTAGGGGATAGTAGTGTACACTACCCCTTCTGGGTCCAAACACCGACACCGACGCCGACCCCTTGGGAGCTTCTCGGCTCGCCTCCGGCTCGCGGACCCCTGCGCATGACCAATCTGCCCGACAACGTGCTAAGGTAGGAACATATTTCATCCGTAAGCACCTTGTTCGTCGATCCCGACTCACATCTTCAACTCCACGAACAAAGTTCAGTGAAAGGTGTAGATATGTATAAGGATACACAAGAAACCGTCTAAGTGCTAAAATAAATATAACCAGGCGAAACACGACTAGACATTCTGAATGAATTGCAACGCCATAGAGTCAATGGTCTTCGTGACCAAGTCGAGCCTCTAGCCAGTCCACGAAACAGTCGGAGGAATCCACAAAAGGCCTGGCGTATATCTCATCCAAAATCTGTTGGGCGACAACAGGACCACACCGCTCTGCTCGCCCAAAGCCTGCCAGGCAGTCTTTACGATAAGTATCTTCTGGGACGTTCAGAAGTGCCGCCACAGTGTTGACTTGGGGACCGAGGACGCTTCCGAAATATTGCACGCGCAGCAGCACCGGCAGTGCAATCAAGGTCGAAAGCTCATCCGTGAGACCATGGATTTCATCGGCAATCTCCTCCGCCGTCTTGTTGACCACGAAGAAGGGGTTATCGGCAATCTCAAGCAACGACCTCAATGCTTCCAAATGGACAAATGCTTCGTCCACTGCTTCTCGAGCGGCTTGCGTGTGCGTTGGGCGGGGGAAGTGTGAGAAAATCTCGTACAGTGCCTTCGCGTCGGCTACGGCTGTCGACGTAATTGCGGGAGATGCTGGCCGCGAAGAAACACGTGCGAGATTGAACAGTCCGGTGGAGGAAGTAGCAGACAGAATCCTCGGGGACGGTTTATACGGACTTTTCTCAGAAATTTCCAGCGGTGTGGAACTCTGGATCATCATCGAGCGATGCGATAACGCGACGAGCGTGCGCCATACGATGGAAATCAAGAATGACGCAAGTAGTGGATGCGTGTGGTAGGTGCTCGCATAACGTGCAAGTGCCTGGCCGTAAATAGGGACGGTAGACTGAAGCGCGAGGACTGAAGGGTGAACAAATCCCTTGGCTTTGTGATGAATCGTTTTGGCAGGGATCTCTAATGCGTCAACGAGGGGAATCAATGCTTCTTTGATTCCTGTAATCAGCGGGGTGACGACACGACCAATTAGGGAAACTAGCCCCGCGCGGATGGGCTGTAGTCCATCTCCACGACCGTCGGTGTCAGTGCCTAAACCCATATCATCGAAGCTCGAGAGGAGCTCTCCTGCGAAGTCGGCGATGGCTAGCGAATGGAGCTGGGTTGCATTTGGGGTTGGCATCTGAAGAGTCGGTGCTGATGGCTGAAGAAATGCTGGGGAAGACAGCAGGGGTAGAAGAAGAGCTGACAAATTGCTCAAGAGAACAGAAAGAGGCTTTTGGAGCGCCCGTAAGACAGCCCTATACAAGTGACTGTTGTCACGTGCCGCTTGTAATTCGCTGAAAATCAGTTAAGCAGTGCAAAGAGGGCAAATCAGATTGCAACATACGATGAAATCAATTCACCGATGGCACGGCCGCGACCTGCGGGAATCGGGCGTCTGCCACCGACCAACTCACTCGGTTGGAAGGGGCCGGATGGTTGAGTGAGGGTTTTGGACACAGCTTCGTTCAATCGTAGACCGAGCGCTTCTAGATACGATCCATCTTGAGTGAGAGGAACTCGAGTAGGTGAGGCGACTGGTGTCAGAGAGGAGCGTCTAAGAGCGAGCGATCGCGCTCTCTCTGCGACCACAGTTGAGCCAGGGGGAGTGGGAGGGGAAGGAGGTCGGCTGGTGGGGCGAGACATGGATGGGTTCTTGATTGTGTAAATCATTTCGATGATGTATTAGTATACCGCTGATGAACGTTAACTGTGGCTGTGGTCGTGTGAGCGGTACCGAGAAGCAGAAAGAGCTATCCCATTAGCCAGAAGACGACGTCGATGGTGACTGAAGGCTGCGAATGAAGACTTAGGGAGGGCGGTCGGTATCGACAAGAGATGCGACGAGTAGAGCGAAGGCAAGAACGTGGAGGGTCAAGTGCCGAGTGCTGAAGGGGTTCAGATGGTGAGGCTCGAGTGAGTAAGAGACACACCTCAACTTGTGCGAGTACAATATCATAGATCGCTTGGACGGTGCTGGAAAGATGACTGGAAGAGATCAAGGGAGAGCCTTGTCGAAAATTTCAGTTTATGTACTCGGCTTATGAGCTCGTCCGAGTCGTTTTAATAACGTTGTTTCCCACGGTATCACATGGATCTCGGCTATCTAATCTAACTACTAATATCCTCGATCAATCTCTTGATCGAGCTACGCAGCTCCAGGTCATCGCAACGAAGCCGCCATAGACAACTCTCGTCCTCCCCCTCTCGCAGTCGCATAGTCGCGTATTCCCCAGGTCCTGGTCCCTGCACAAGCACCTTGAGTTCACCTGCAGAAATAGCCGAGATGAGTAAGCGGATATTTCTACATGATCCGCACGGACCTTCGAATGGGGGCTGGTCGGTAGCAATCACTCTCATCCGGTACTGCAACGATTGCAACAGTCGCACGATCATGTCCAAGGAAGCCTCACACCATCCTCGCACATTCCCATTCTCCATCGAGTCCCATGCCGCCTTGAAATCAGCATCTATCGACTCTTCTTTTGTAGGTTCCGCAATGAAGGGGGAATCGAGTGCGATAAGATCAACTCGGGATGCCTGCACTAAATCAGACCAGAAGAACATTTCCGAGCAGCGCGACAAACCAGATCGTCCTGTAGTGGCTGTACCACAGGCTCAAGAATTCTGCCACTCTATTTCTCTTTGAGTCACCAGTTGATGAATGATCCGATGGAATCGTACCTCTGGTGAGTAAAGGGGGCTCTGCGCCACTGCCAGTGTCAGCTCCCCAGGAGTTATGGTCCTGGTAAGCTCGTTCAACGAATTCGACGCGTCACTCGCACGAGATAAGCTTCTTGTGCTTCCTTCTGAACTCGAGACTGAACCCTTCGATCGTCGGGGACTGGAGAGATGCCTAAGATTAGGAACAGGCTGCGGAGCTGCATAGGCTTTGTATCGCAACTTTCTCGCAGATGCTGCCCCTCGAGAAGGCGAAAATTCCACCAAATCTTGGCGCCCCGAAGAGAAAATTCGTGGAGACTGGAAGGGCGTGACGTTTGGATTTGACTGATAACTCGTCAACGCCAGCAGGAAGTCGGGCAACTTGTCGAGAGTCAATCAATCATTTCTCTCCACTAATATCAATGTGTCAACTCACAGAAGACGACGATGCCCTGGAAATAATGTCTGCAAGAACGCGTCGCTGGGTAGCGAGAGTCAAGAATTGGTCGCATCTCTGGTATGAAAAGTCAGCGTATAGGTATGCTATATACATTCGACTTACTATACGGAGATAAGTGCTGGTGTGTTGCGACAGTCGGCGGACAGCATCGGTAACTTGTTCAGGAACCTCATCACACTCCACAGATAATCTCAGCATTGTGAGTAAGCATGCGTCTTGAACGGATGCTTGGAAAAGGCTGTCAACCGAGTTTCGCACATTGAACTGCATGACTCACGAGCGTAAGAAGCCAGTTTCGTTGCTATACCGCGGAGCAATTCCAAAGGCGATATTGAAATCTTACCACAATACTCGCTTACGAGGGCTGAAACCAAAACCATGAGGGTCGGTCCCACACGCACTTCAGGCTCTGTCAGGGAAACAGCCAGCGCGGTAACACAAGATATTCTGGAAGAAGTTTCTCCTTCAAGAATGTCAAGCAGGTGTAAGCTATAGGGCGAATGGTACAAACTTTCCCGGATTCCATTTAGGATCTGCTGAACACTGAGGTCGAGGACTGGAAGATTCTCTGTCGGGCCGTGCTCTTCCCCTTCAACCACGGAAAAAAGGTCTTTCAGACGCCTCGCGTATTGATCTACGTCATCCGCTTCTTGCATCTCGATGATCTCAAGTAAACGTGAAACGTATTGATTCTTGTCGGGCAGAGAGTATGATGGCGAAAAGTTGTGTAAAGCCTGAGAATAGTATGTCTCGACGATAGTTGGATCGACAGAATGAAGAATCTTGAGTGTCTGATGGTCGAAACTGTCAGCTCACTTATCATTATGATTCAGGAATTGATTCACCGTTTTTCTGATCAACCCATCTGGCGAATCGAGAAGCCTCATGACACCCTGAACCTCCCATTCGTCCAACACGGCCACAGTGTTGGGATGTGTTCCAGCCCAAATGCTGGGATCTAGACAGCTCAAGCAGGACACGAACAGGAACAAATCGTTTGGATCTCTCGAAGACAGAAAATGTCGGATACTAGTGACAGCGATGGATGACATCTGAGACTCGCGGAGCGCCTCTGGACTGACGGTGGACAAGAGCACAAAGGCGTCATGAAGTGCAGCTATACTCTGCTCAGTCGACGTAACCACAACGCATGGGCCCTTACCTCGAGCTGGAACGTTCGACACACGCTTAATGATATCGAATACAATGGGAACATTCTCTGACTCGAGCCTGGCAATGCGTTAAACTCAAATGATATGGTACAATGACGAGCGCACTGACTTCATCTGACCCCTGCGAAGTGTGCGTAGGATGCTAAACACAGAACTAGGTTCGTTGGACTCGCGGTACTGACGCCGAAGTCGCGAGTTCAAAAGCTTCCCAAGAGCCTCCGAGTGTTTGAGCTGAAAATGTGGTTAAAACACGGAAGAAAAACACATCATCTACGCACTTTCCCTGCAATGGTGAATGGTGATTCAATCCAGGAGGGCTCAGACCGTAAACAACGCTGTATCACGTCTTCCAAACGTGCCAGACGTTCAGCATCTCGTTGGAAAAGGGTATAATATGCCATTAAGGCGCGTCGCTGGACAGCTACACTAAAACCAGAGCTTGAAACGCACCCATTAAGGAACAACTAACGATGCTGCTTACGAGTGATGTTCAAGGAGAGCCTGCAAGCGGGTATCGATAGCAGGGATGACGTCCTCGTTAGGAGCTTGTGTGAGCACATCGAGCGCAAGACATATTCGAGCTACAGAGCTGCTTTCCAGATCCTATATACTCATCAGAGATGAGTCGCAAGCAACTCGACAACCAGGACGCTTGCCTTGCGTAGCGTGTTTACTAACATGAGTTGAAGTTCGTGATTCGGAGGCATCAGTTCCATGCAAAAGATATAACCTGGATGGCAAGTTGACTCAAGTAACTGTGCGTGGGCACTGGTACCCACCAATTTTCTTGTCCATTGGAGACCGACCAAGCTCTGCGAGATTTACGGCGTGCGGGAAAGCGAATTCCAGGTCGCCAGGACCGGCAGTGGACAGAGACATGGTACAGTGCAGAATTAATATCAAGCACTCCTTGCAGTCCTTCTACAAACGTCTGGCTGGAAGAACAGTTGAAATACATTCGGAAGACTCCACGCACAATTGACAGATGTCGTCGCTGGAGATTGCGGCGAATAATATCAAGCTCGTTCAGGAGAATCTGGTTGGCGGCTTGAGGGGACGCTGCGGTTTCGACTCTACGCACGAGCGAATACTGCGCGCGACTCATCGCGCCAGACGAGATGAAAGGAACATCCATGGTAGTTGACTGTGGCCAATGCAATGTTGAATGGACTAGGGAAAGGCTGTACTGACCACCACTGCTGTTGAGCCAGCTGCGATGCTGAAATAGCGTAGCTCTGGCCGGGTGCTGCAACCTTTCCCAGTCAGATGGACAAGAAAAGAATAGGAGGACCGTCGTTTAGAGTGACGGTGCTTGGACCAATCAACAATTACTCATGTGTGGTGATGACACGATGTTTGGGAGGTGGCCTGAAGGAGGTCGTTGACCACCAAACACTTCGCAACACCACCACGACCACTACCATGCCCGAGTCGTCACCGGATCAAGCAGCGGCAGCGGCAGCACATTCATTCAACAAGATTTTAAATCACCATAAGTCGTCGAAATCAAGAAGGTCTGGAGACCCGGACGAAGGTTTGAAGAAGCTCAGACGCATGATTCTTGTGGAGGGCATTCCATCCAAAATTGTTCGTAGCAACGCGCCGATGAACAGGCCAGCCGCTCAGTGATCACTTCTCTTGCAGGATTCTACTCTTCGTCCTCGGATATGGAAGATTCTACTACGGGTCGATGATATTTCGGCGGAGACATTCTTACAATACGTTTCTCGTGGTCCATGCGAAGTTCGGGAAAAGATCAGGAATGACACTTTTAGGTGAGGTTCAGCGTACATCGTGGTGGTATCCTGCTCAACCATGTAAAGGACTCTAGCGACAGATCGTGGTTTCAAGGAGCGAGTCCGTGAAGATATGCTTGTTCGGCTACTGGATGCTTTCGTATGGCGGAATCAAGGTGTGCTGTCATTCACCTTCACGCATCAACCGTAGAATCCGACATAGCCTAACTATCGGCTTACAGACCGCCAGGAGACGCAGCAACTCGGTTTCACTTACGTTCAGGGAATGAACGTACTTGCTGCTCCATTCCTGTACACAATGCCTTCTGAACTTGAAGCATTTTTCTGCTTCGCCAAGTTCATCGAAGAATCGTGTCCCCTTTACGTGCAGCCCACGTTGGAAGGGGTACACAGAGGTCTTAAGGTCTGTTCGTCATCATTATATCTCAATGACACACAATGGACGGTCACAACTTACAGCTTTTGGATCGGTGTCTGAAAATAGTAGACCCCGAGCTTTTTGGTTATCTTCGAATGAAGAACCTATCCGCCGAAATTTACGCTTTCCCTTGTTTGTTTCCCCCTTCTCCGTGTCATCTGAGCCCATGCCGACGAAAGTCATTTTTGCAGCTGTGCTTACCTTGTGTGCATGCACACCACCTCTCGACCAAGTCCTGATGCTATGGGACTTTCTTCTGGCTTTTGGTGTACACTTAAACGTATTGTGTGTCATCGCACAGTTGCTACTCATTCGAGAAGACGTCATGAGTTCCCCGAGGTTTGATCTCCGTCTTCTGTGTACAGCTCCACGCTCACGCCGCCCTTGCCAGTCCTATGCGCCTCTTACGAACTTTTCCTCCGCTCGAAGCTATCCCAGTTGTTGGGATAGCAGTCACGCTTGTACGAGATCTGCCTGCAGATCTCTATGACGAACTCGTTCGACATCCATACGAAATCCAAGATCTCTGAGACAAACTGGCTCCGCTGTACCTATTACCCTCATGAGTGTGCATCAAGCTGGTCACAGGCGCTCAATGAATTGTACCCAAATCGTTGCCAAATCGTGTAGCATACCAATCTCAAACACCCGCGCTGAACATGTTATATGTATTCTCCCTTTCCTTTTCATATCGTTTACCTTCCTAACCTCGATTTTGCGAGTTTTTGATGTGCCGTTTTGTCCCTTTGTTGACCGGTGATGCTTGATGCTTGAAGCTTGAAGTTCCATCTTGTCACCCCAATATGCCATCCTTCTCGGAACCACCATCATGTTATACAACGTCTATGTCTTTACGTATGGAACATATGCTTATGGTACAGTAATGGTAGACGAATGGTGAACCTGACCTGAGACTAGACAATCAAGTGCTCGCATCCTTCCATGGGAATAGCGCGTCCTTGCCGAGCTTGTCCACAATCAACGCCTCGCTCAACTCGTGCAAGTTCTTTCCGAGTTGCGCATCGCAGGCTTGAGCGGACTCCTTCCCCACCTGGCCTGGGTCCGTGAAGTAGTATCCTTGCCATCCATTCTTTTCCGCATCGTCAGCGGTCGACGCCCAGAGGGTACTCACGCTGCCCTGCTCCGGGTTGCGCATGAAGGGGACGGTGACGGCCTTGACCAAACTCCCTACAAGGGAGCCATACGCCTCTTTGAACTGGTCTTGCTGACCAGTGTGAACAACGCCGGGATGGGTCGCCACCGCCAAGATGCGATCTCCAGAAGGCTGCAGGGCGTTTTCGACCAGCGTGTGCTTGGTGAAGAGAATGTTCGCAAGCTTGCTTCGCGCATAAAGCGAGACGGCGGACAGATTTCTGGAACCGGCCTCCATCACCTCTTCCTTGGAAGCGAACTGGATCGAAGACGGAGCCATGCGATGTAGCTCGGACGAAACGGAGACAATACGCGGGGGAGGGGCGTTGGCGAGCTTGGATGTCTTCCTCATCAAGGGAAGCAAGCGGTTGATGAGCAAAAAGTGACCAAGGTGATTGACTGCGAAGTGACGGTCGAACCCATCAGAGGAAACGTCGAATTTATTCACGCCAATGCCCGCATCTGCGACAATCTTCATGTCTCGTCAGCACGGGTAGCAGTGACGAATCTAGCTCTGCCACATACGACATCCAGGCGTTTCTCTTCTTCGCGGATCCTGTCCCCGGTTTCTTTGACATTCTTGATATTGCCGAGGTCACACTCGACGAAATGGACATCCGCCTGGTCGGAGACGGCCTTCTTGATCTCGGCCATGGCTCTGTCACCGTTCTCAACCTTGCGGGACAGCAAAAGGACTCGGGCACGCGATGCAGCGAAAGCACGGGCGACCTCATAGCCTATCCCTGCAGTCCCGCCCGTGACGAGTACTGTCTGTGAGACTGCTCGTAAGTAATGCGCAACAAGTTCCCAGGAGACATACCCTTCCGTGCATGTCTGCAGCGATTGGATTCTGATGCATTGACTAGATGGGTGGTTGAATGCAGGCTAATAGACCGTCTGGGTCTTTTAAAGTGGGAAGCAAGTTCTCCGTCGACGTCATTTAAATGGCATTCAAACAATTCTAAGACCATATCATTCGGTTTCTTCACTTGATGGTGCCTCTTATGGCCGGCTCACTAGACGCACAATTCTGTGCATTCCAAAGTGTTCTGTAGAATACAAATTCACGAGTGGCAATCCGGCGATGGGATAGTTTGGGGGTAGTCGAGGATGTATTGCCAAGGGAGACAGCGCATATTTGCGATAGATATACACCTTCAGTCATGTCGCCTGCACATATCAACACAGTTAGCTCCCCACAAACGTTCTGTCAACAGTTGTAAGAGCGCATCCTTCCCCGGGGTGCCGACGATACAAGCGACATCCATCGATCCACCAAGACTATCATCGTGTACTGTCGGGTGGCCCAACCATTCGTCAAGACCCTTGCGGAGTCCGTCGCTCTC
>JBBPOE010000055.1:0-71206 GCA_038091295.1 Tylopilus felleus | reverse complement strand
AGACAATTCCAAGGTTTGTCCTGAAATCGCATGTCTTGTCCACCGATAGCCGACGTGTAAAAAGGACTCTCGTACCCAGCGTAATATTATCTTCTTCGGAGAAACGGGAACGGGAAAGAGCTCTACTATTAACCTCCTCCTTAGGAGCGGTTCCCACGCCCCTGTCTCCAACGACTCTCGGCCTTGCACGCAAACCAATACCAGATACGAGACCACGCTGAATGGTACGAAATGCGTCCTGTGGGATACTCGTGGTCTGGGTGAGGGCCGCAGCTGGTACCAATATCTTTTTGGAGGCGGCCCGCAATTGGAAAAAGAATTCAAGTCGTTCCTCAAGTCAAGGCATCTTTGTGATGAGATCAACCTCCTTGTGTACTGCGTTCGCGGATCTAGGGCAACCACGGCCTCTGTCAACTATTATAACAACTTTTGCGCCATCACCCGTCGATTGGCTGCTCCAGTAGTCATCGTGGTCACCCAGTTGGAGAAGGAGATGGATATGGAGGATTGGTGGACCAGAAATTCTTCAAACTTGCAGGAGCTCGGGATGGATTTCGATGACCACGCTTGCATTACCACCCTCCCAGGGCACCAACGACAAGCCGAATGCAAGACGAAGCTCGCTGATTTGATCACTAAGAATCGTCGTTGGGAAGCGACTGAGAGCGGGTCTTATTTTGGCTCACCCGTCCAGAAATCTACCTATATCCCTTCTGCTACACCACGTAAAGAAGGGTTGGCCCGACGTGTTTTTAAGGTGAAAGGAAGAGGCAGTGTTGATGAGGAGGGTATTAGTCGTTCCTCGAGCAACGATTCAGGCACACCTAGCACCGCATCTTCGCAAACAGAGTCGAGTTATCATACTCCTACCGACTCGATGCCACCAAGCCCCAGTACTGTGGGACCTTCAACCCCACGCAGCCTCTCTACCATAAAGGTACCACGTAATATCGATACAAATCTTCCGGGGTCCAACCATCGACACCAACCCTCCAGCGAGGAAACCCCCACCACGAAATCTTCGCCGGATTCGATGTTCCATGCCAGGTATGCGATTCTAACGCACCTCAAGTTCCTGACTTACGCGATGCACGAAGTCTCCATAGTAGCGACACTTCGCACTCCGCAGTGAACCTGGAATCTTGCACAGAAGAAAATGAAGGTCTGTTCTCAAAGTTTCTTGTAGACAATTCACCCACACTGTACTTGTCATAGATTACTACTTCAGCGAGCTACCGTTCAAACATTCAACCGCCACTGTTAAAAGGAGGAAACCTTATCCTACCCGGAATGGTGCTTTTGGAGATATCTGGCAGTGCGACTTAATCTCAGGGCAATCCTCTCGCATGGTGGGGTTAGCTCCAGAGTATTTTAGTCCGCGCTGGCTCATGTAATCAGGTTGCAGTTAAGGCGGTAAGGATCAATATCAGGGGCAGTGAAAACTCGACGCGTCATGAGAAGGTAACGTTGGAAGCTGCTATCGCCTAGGTTATGACTCATTCCACTCGTTTCTCCCAGAAACTCCGCAGAGAACTGAAAGTCTGGGGGAAAATGCGACACCAGAACGTCGTCCCACTTCTCGGAGTGGTATCTGGCTTCGGGCCGTTACCAAGTCTGGTCAGCCCGTGGTTCCGCAAGGGATCTCTATCGCATCACATGGCTCATCACCAGATATCGACGTTCAATAAACACCGTTTGGTGGGTTTGAATTATGACCAAGACTGCCATACACCCACTAACTTCGCAACAGCTTGGGGATATTGTTATTGGTCTGCGCTATCGTACGTACCAACGTCATGACCATGATTATGACAGCCTCTTATTACATCCCTTAGTCCACAGTCAAGGCGTCATCCACGGTGATCTCCACAGTGTAGGCGTCGTGACTCAAATAACGTCTGGGAAGGATCGTTGATTGTTCTTCCACAGGACAACGTTCTGATTGATGACAATGGGACCGCTTGTCTCACGGATTTCGGTCTCTCGTTCTTCAGTGATTTTGTGGGAACATCATACCTGAAATCTACTATCTGTGGTCTCGTGGATTTCGCAGATCCTGCACTGGTCAAACGAGCATATGGTTTGCAGGGCAACGTATTTCTTCCTACGAAGCCCTGTGACATCTACTCGTTTGGGGGAATAATACTCCATGTTCGCAAATCTCTTTTACTGTATGACTCTGTCTGATGTGCCCATGGATAGGTCCTGTCTGGGAAGAGACCATATGATGGGATGCCTATGATCATCATGAAGGTTCTGAATGGTGAACGGCCCCAGATACCGACTCACGATCACATCACTCATTGGCACAAGTCGTTAATCGAAATGTGCTGGCATCCCGAAGAACGCAAGCGCCCATCGGCCGACAATCTCGTGAAAAAGTTCGACAGGCAGTAGTGTCCACATCCGAAAGTCTTCCTAGGTGCTGCCGTACGGAGACCCTTCCTTTATGCCTTCCTGTTTCCCCGCTGGGCCAGGAGCCTTGCGGAGAACACATCAGAGTCCCATGTCGCATTCATCATCCCAGTTCCTTTCCTTTTTTTCTTGAGACTCGGATGGTCGGTCTACTCTTCGTGCATTACGCCATGTATTCGATCTCATTTACTTATCTTCTGGTCGACTCGTCGACGCAATTTCGGATCCCAAGCTTAGTTTCAAGTTTCTCCATCCATGAGTCATGTACTATGTCAGTTATCTTATAGATATAATGCTTCACAGGTAGTTCACATTGTCCAGTTTATCGATATCTCGTAACCCTGGTAAATTAACGCGTGCCCATCAATCTCCCTCAACACTTGGATAACTTCTACCGATACCAAGTAGGCGTCGATGCTACGCAAACCTAAAGGGCGGAAGAGCCACGATGTATGGCTCGATGTTGCGTGCGAACAATCGACCCCTTGAAGTAGTAAATCGTACTATAGTACTACACCCGTCAATTGGAGTGACAATGACATGCCAGTGCCAGTGGGAAGAACTTTATATGAAGTTGCGGTTCCCCACGATAGTTGTCAGACTATACCCTATAATCATTCTTATCATCAATGTCATCGACTGCAAAGGTCTGGTTCGGTAAGCCCTCCCCAGCTTCGAGATCACTCTTTATCATGGTTTCTTTCAGTAACCGGCGCATCCGCTGGACTCGGTTGCGCAGTGACTGAGCACGCATTGCAACAAGGAGACAGTGTTGTTGCAACGCTACGCAAACCGGAAGTTCTCTCGGACCTCCTGGCGAAATATCCTTCACAACTCCTCGTCCTCTCGTTGGATGTCAAATATCCAGAACAAATCCATGCGGCCTTTGAGAATGCACTGGAGAGATTTGGACGCGTTGACATCGTATTCAACAATGCAGGGATCTGTGTCATCAGCGAGGCAGAAGGCATGAGTGATGAACGCGGGAGAGAGCTGTTCGAGGTGCTCTTCTGGGGGGCTACAAATGTCACAAAGGAGGCTGTCAAGATCTTCAGAGAACGCAACAATCCTCCTGGAGGTCGTTTGTTGCAGGTGTCTTCTCGAACGGCTCTGCGAGTCGTACCAGGTGTCGCACACTATGCTGCTGCGTACGTGGCAACTCCCCATGATGCACAGGTTGACCAACTTTTCTAAAGAAAAGCAGGTAATGGGTGTTTGCATTATCAGAGTCACTTGCTGACTGAAGCGACATAAGCGCTGGAATGTCTTTCTGAAGGCTTGGCTGCCGAGCTTGATCCTAGCTGGAATATCAAGGTTCGTTTTATCTTGCCGACATGGCATACTTATTGTAAGACTACTCTAGATATCTATCGTCCAACCCGCGCTCTTTCGAACAAAAGCGGTGTGGAATATTGACCCCATCCACGCTGCGTACAGTGATCCCGGTCTGCCAACGAGAAAGACAAGGAGTCTATACTCGAGTGGACTGGCCGTGCGCCGATATGATGGAGATCCGAAGAAGTTTGCAAACGCTATGTACCGATTGGCACATATGGATGACCCACCTCTCTACCTTCCATTGCATCGAGTTGCTGTCGAAGCGGCCAAGGTGAGGGGGGAGGGTCTAGTCCGTACAGCAGAAGAGTATGCCAGTTGGTCTGAAGATGTTTACTACCCGGCCAGCCAGAATTAGTACACGGATGGTGTAACACGGTGCTAATATCGTGCATCAGGCACATGACTTGTTGTGGGAATCTCAGCGTATGCTCCAGGACCAAGGTTTTTCCGATATCATCCTCAGCACATGAACCAGGACACAGATATCTGATCTTGCTGACCCTGTGTTGCCGTTCGTTTTGCGCCCATGTCCATGTCGTGTCGATCTCAATCAAAGGTATGGTTTGGTATGTCTCTCGTAGTATCAATGACAAGTACTGGCAAAGCCTCATCCATATCCACAGTGACAGGAGCTTCGAGTGGTTTCGGACGTCTCGTGACTGAACGTGCTCTCGAAAATGGTGATATCGTGGTCGCGACACTTCGCAATCCCTCTATACTATCCGATCTCTCCACCAAATATTCCGCTTCGCAACTACTCGTCATCCAGTTGGACGTCTCGGACTCAGCAGCTGTCACCGCTGCATTCAAACAAGCTGTTGCCTCCTTTGACAGGGTCGATGCGGTCCTAAACAATGCAGGTTTCTACGTCGTTGGAGAAGCGGAGGGCATGTCGGATGGGAACTCGCGTGCCATGTTCGATACCATGTTCTGGGGAGCGAGCAGTGTAATGAGAGAGGCGGTCGGATGCTTCAGGGACATCAATCTCCCGATGGGTGGTTTGTTGCTGAACGTAACTTCTCGCACCGCACTCATCCCACAGCCCGGGGGCACGCTGTATGCTGCTGCGTAAGTTGGGACAACCTGGGTCGAAAACTGAACTAAATTTATGCCCGATCTCGTACAACATTCCGCAGGAAAGCTGGTGAGCGTCTGACTGTTGTAGTTCCTTCTGCGTAGTGAAGCTCAGTTATCTGTAATCAGCCCTTGAGTCTCTTACAGAGGGGTATGCTGCAGAACTTGACCCGAAGTGGAACATCAAAGTGAGTCTGTCAAAATTACATGCTGCGAAACCGCCATGAATGTGTTGAACAATTCATCAGCTTGTCGTGCTCGAGCCTGGACTTTTCCGCACTCCTGCAATTTCCAACCGCATTACCGAACCACCTTTGCCTGCCTATGCATCGAATCCTTCCCTCCCAACAATGAGATACCGTGCCCTCTTGCCTAACATCGAGAAGACACACTTTGACGGAAACCCAGAAAAGTTTGCCGATCTAGTTTGTCGCCTGGTGAGGATAGAGAATCTACCCTCGTTTGTACGACTACCCGTGCACCGTGTGGCTTTGGAGTCGGCAAGGAAGAAGGGAAAGATGCTGATCGAAGCAGCAGAGAATTCTCTGGCTGAATGGTCGGACGATCTTTACCTCGATGAGCCAGCGTGAAACTGTGCAACTTGGTCGTACTAGGAAGAGTTTCCTAATCGGTGTAGTGATCTGTAGAAACCAAAGCAGTGTAAACAACCCCCTCCTACTTACTTGGCCAGCGTCGGCTCAGCGACAGTATGTCCAACTTCCCGCCATCAGCTGCGGCGAGTTCTGCAGCAGACTTGTTCGCGGCCGACGACCGTGTGCATTTCTCGAAGGAGACAGGGACATGGAGATTCGAGCAAGAAGATGGGACCGAACTCGAATACGACACCACCACGTCCCAATGGGTACTTGTGGTCAGTGAACGCAGCAGCGAGGAGCATCGTCGAAGCTCACTTCGTTTCATGTAGGTCGACGAAGACCTCCTGCGGAAGCAACAAGCCGCCTATACTGTGGCTGGTGTCGATGAGGAGGTATGGATGCCCGGTGTCCAATGTCCGTTTCGCAACGTATATATCTCTCCCGATGCCAGACTCCTGCAGCACCCGTCCTGAAACGCGCCAACAAGAAGCGGAAAGAACCCGAGGATTACACGTCCGCTACACTTCCCGTAGAGCCATCCACCAAGCGCGGCAAGAACAAGGAGGCTAAACAGCTTCGGTCCAAGAATACGGCTGTCTATGTCACAAATCTTCCTCTCGATACAGAACTTGAGGAGATTGTCGAGCGGTTTGGCAAGTTTGGCGTGATCGAAGAAGACGACGAAGGTGAACCCAAGGTGAAGTTGTACGCGACAGAGGACGGGTCCTTCAGCGGAGAAGCGTTGGTGGTGTATTTCAAGGAGGAGAGCGTGACCCTGGTGACCAACTTGCTTGACGAAGCGGAACTGAGAATAGGAGACCCGTCCACAGTGATGAGGGTGCAGAAAGCTGAGTTCAAGCATAAACATACGGGGACGGAAGCGAATGGGGACTCGCAACTACGGAGAACAGTCGACAAGAAGAAAGCCTCGCGACGGATTGGTAAAATGCAAAAGTAAGTCGCGCCTTGTATGTTGCTTTGTCTGTGTTACGAACCTTGTGTACAGAAAACTGCAAGAATGGGACGACGAAGATGGCTTTGGGCCCGCGAAAACCGAAGAGGATAACATGAATTTTCCCAACAGAAATAACAGGGTTGTCGTATTGAAGCATATGTTTTCTTTGAAGGAACTCGATGAAGACGCATCTCTCCTACTTGATCTTAAGGAGGACGTTCGCGACGAGTGCTCAACGTTAGGAGAAGTAACGAACGTGGTGTTGTATGATGTAGGAGTCTTTTATTTCTGTGTGATTTGTACTAATTGCCTCCACGGTAAATACAGAAAGAGCCAGAAGGTGTCATGACAGTGAAATTCAGAGATCCTGTGGGTGCTCAAGCATGCGTACTGGTGAGTCCCACGAGTTGGGTGCGTCTGGCTCCTCAACCCAGCCTTTTGCAGAAAATGAACGGGCGATTCTTTGCTGAGAGGCGCATCGAAGCATCACTCTATATCGGAAAACAGCGATTCAAGCGAAGTGGTGCCGGGGATGATGTTGAAGGGGATACTGATGAAGCCGAAAAGAGGCGTTTGGACGACTTTGCGAATTGGCTCATGACCGAGGGTGACTAGGAACTTGTTGTATGTATCTTCTCTACATTTGCCATGAACCAGGCACCAAGGAACAACGTTCATTTTCACCTCTTGAATGAAACATGAAGGACCGTCTTCCAGAACGATCGGGACAAATCGAGGGAACTGACTGTAAATTCGTCCGAAAGATGTACCAGTAGCAGCCTGAAATCGAATTTCTGATAGAAATTGGCCATGGTTGTGTCGACTCGATGATCGGTCCGTTTTCCTGGATCGGACTGTAGGAAATGCGACGTTTTACGCAGGCTCTCCAAACCAGACATGTTTTGGAGACCGCAGTTGTCTGAGTTGTCTGCGGCTAGATCGCCGACGACTCATCAGCGGATAGTATATATGTGATCGGAACCAGTGGAGCCAGAGCGGTACCGGTCAGCTGGGACTCACTTCACATGGGTTACTCCCCTTTAATCGCTCGATCAGACGCTCTTCGAGTAAATTGCTACTACTAATGCTCAATCAACTACGCTATCATGATCAAAGGAATGATTATGTAACAAAACCAAAGAATGGGATATAGGATACCTGCTTTCAGAGAGTCCTGTACGGAGTAGATCAGACCAGTAAATTGTGCAACGAAAAATGTCCCGAGAGGTAAAACTAGCGTGTGATAAGGTATAAACCGAATAATTCCGTGTGACAAACCGAGATAATGTGGAAAATAGCAGCAAAACGAGCGGAATTGCAGGAACACGATAAAAAGAATGGACGAATGAATGGATGCACGTGAGGACGATTCCGTGCAATAAATTATCCAAGGCAGACTTAGTCCCACTGCATCAGTGCGCGACTGCCTCCCCACCGTGCCGTGCCTTTCCACGAGCGTTGTGAGCTTCTCCACTTATACTCTCCGGTGACGCACCATCGATTGATCCTGGAGAGCTGATCACAACCTCTGGGAGAATGGGCGGTTCATTGGATATGACGGGACGTGATTCCTCTTCGTCTCTGGTTTCTGCAGAATACGCGGAGGAGGAACGAGGAATACCAGTGGGAACTTCCGTGGAAGGCTTGGGCGTTGCAAGAGTGGCAGAGAACCGTTGTACGGACGGCGACGTCGGCGTACTCTGTCCGGCAGCTACCTCTGTGTGAGGAGGTGGCGGATCAGAGAAATCCCAAGGATGGGGAACAAGCGCAATAGGCAAAAGCCAGGTTGCAGTGCAGACGACGCCTTCGCCCTCATCTGCCCTTTTAATCAAACTCCATTCGGTTTCTACAAATTGGGCGATATAGCGGATGAATGGGAGGATTTCGCGCACACCTGCGTTGAGACAGGAAAGAGCTGTCAACAAGTTAAGGAGTGCAGAGCCGGGAGATTCAACTGCTTCTAGATGGGCGATGGTTGGAGGGGGAAGACAAATCTCGAAACCCCACCAATCTGTGGTTCAAGGCAGAGACATTAGCAGGTTAAACGAAAAAGTTTGAAGAAAGCTGACATGTGAGTGCGGATATCCTGTCTGTAGGTACAACGACGCCCTTGTGGTCGGGAAGTATGGATTTGCCTGTGGCATATCCCAACGCCATGAGCTGTGGTGTGATTTGTTCGATGCCTTCTAACACCGTTTCAGCAGTAGGGACCGCACCAGCAAAGAGACCTTGAGCTGTAACCGGCGCACCGAAACCCATGTTAGGTGCCATGACAAGGTCGACGAGGTGCACGTCGGCCAGGACGGTGGATATAGTTGATATAGAGGCTGTTGCGACAGACGCAAGGCGAGCGAAATATTGCTCGTGGAAATCCTTGTCGGGCATACTAAGACAGACAGCATGAATGGGTACGTTGGTTTTTGCCGTGGCGTCGTTGGGATGCGCAGAAAGTGTTCTAAGATGGGTGATTACTTTGGCTGCTGTCTTTGGATCGAGAAGCTGGGACTTGACGCGGGCTACATCGGCTTTGGAAACGGGCTTTGTCTTGGATTTGAGCTCGGGAGAGACATTATGGTCACCGATGATGACAGAGCGAACGATAACGGCAGATTCCTTTGCGCGTTTTTCGGATACAGCTGAGGCTCCGACAAAGAGAACGGAAAGCGCACGACTAGCCCTGGACATTTTCTCCGAAGCCTTGGAGACGGGAGTAGCCTGGATCTGAAGAGGGGGAGGAACAGTGCGAGTTTTGTTCTGCTTTGCATCGGAGCGAAGAAAAGAGAAGGAGGGGAAGGAAAAGCGACGTGGATCTTTACCGGTCGAATTTGGGTTTGGTGGAGAGTAGGGCAACGCAGACTGGCTTTGGCTCTGCATGGGCCGGTCACTCAGGGCGGAAGATTGGGTGTGTACTGAAGGAGCAGAGCCCTGAACATTTGCCGGAGAGGGAGGAGAAAGGGATGCAGGGGGTTTGGGAGAGTCTGGAAGAGGTGGTTGGCTGGAAGTCTGAACTGGGGGAGGTTCCACAAATGAACCCTGTATTGTGGGTGCGGAGTCTATAGTGAGCATAGACGCAGTAGAGATTCTGACCTCGCCCTGGTCGTTCGGCTGTGCGTGGGGGTCAGATGCATTGTGAGCGGAGACGTCCTGGACCGGGGTGGTCTCGATAGTGGTCTCGCCGGCCGCGTTTGACTGTGGCTGCTTTGAAGCGGGCTTGAAGAAGGCGAGCATGAGGGAGGGAGAAAGAAAAGAAAGAGTGACCACAAAGAAGGGTCGAAAAAGCGGGACCTACTTTTTATACGTACAGTGGGTTAATTTGGAGGGGCTCGCTTGGTCGTGACTCGTGAGAAAGGGGATAAGAGAGAGAGAGCATCCAGCTTGGGCGGACTCGAGCACTCTGCTGCCAGGTCACTGCGTGGAGTCTATAAATCACCTTTTCTCCGCACCAGACATACCCTCTTCGGTCTCATCAATCTCGGTCACAATGACCGTTCAAGTCAGGGGCTATTCTCCATTTATGGAAGTAATAACCCCTCCGTGGGGGGTTCTCTATGGGAACTTGCTTGTACATCTTTACCCGCTCTTCCTAGTATTAACCTTCATGTCCCTCGCTATTCTGAGAGCACCAGGTGTGTGTCCCTGCCATTCCCCATTGCGCCGACTCACATCTCCTCCAAGTCACCCGTGCTGCGGCACTACGGCCTGCACTCGCCATACTCGGTACCTCAGTACATGGTCCCGTAGCCTCCCGTTCGGTGCACACATCAAATTCTGTCCACGCACCAGAATCCATACCCTCTTCCACCACTTCTTCGACGGAACCCGTCACCTCTCTTGCTATCCGCGGCTCGAACCAACTTAGTCTCGAAACACCTCACAACAAGGCCGGTACGTACTTCATGCTATGACATCTCTATTCTCGTCCTTCACCTCTCCTTCTTGGTCAGAATATGTTCTCTCTACCCTCGACAAAATCGTCAACTGGGGTCGTCAGAGCTCAATATGGCCCATGACCTTCGGTCTCGCTTGCTGCGCTGTCGAAATGATGCACATGGCCGCAGCCAGATACGATCAGGATCGTCTCGGTGTCGTCTTCCGTGCCAGTCCCCGTCAGAGTGATATCATGATCGTGGCCGGAACACTCACCAACAAAATGGCTCCCGCTCTGAGAAAAGTCTACGACCAAATGCCAGAGCCAAGATGGGTTGTTTCCATGGGTTCATGCGCCAACGGTGGTGGTTACTATCATTACTCCTATGCCGTCGTCAGAGGCTGCGATCGTATGTAGCTTCCCTATCTTTAAACACCACCTCACTCTCCTCTCCCCAGGTATCGTACCTGTCGACATCTACGTCCCTGGTTGCCCACCTACTGCCGAGGCGCTTCTCTATGGCATGCTTCAGCTTCAGCGCAAGATGAGGAGAAACAGAAAGAGTGTATTGTGGTCAGTATCCCATCTCTCCCCTCTTGTTCACTCTATTTCACATTTCGCAGGTACCGCAAGTAAACTAGGTTTGCGACCAGCGAGACTAGTGAAGATGTGAAAGGACTATTGGGGGTAGACTAGCACCAGCTCTGTATATCCGCTTACCCTGTTTGACCCTCTTTCCTTTTCCATTACACGTCTCATTTTACTCACCGATACTTGCATCGACACGTGATCAATCCTCTTGTTCTCTCAAGGCACTACGACTAGAATTCAACGCCCCGACCTCGGCAGTGTTCCAAAACATCGTCGTGACAATGGTATGGAATGGACACAGAGAGCTGTCAGAGCATGCAATGCATCTCGTCCTTCTGCTCAGGCTAGGCAATGTCATGTGGGAGGGTGAGTCGGTACAGGCCACCTTGTAACTACAAATGTGTGACGTTTCCCTCGCTCCGCGGTGAGTACTTTTTAGACGAGTACCCACACACTAGAAGTATTGAGCACGCTCGCAGGTTCAACCAACAGCGATCGGCATCATAATCAGCTTGATTTTCCAAGCACGTGATGTAACGCGTTCAATGACACGCTGGAGACAGTCAAAGGAATATACAGTGTTGTTCCAAAGTTGTTCCTCGCACCCCGCTAGCCCCCTGTTCCTTCATCGCACACGCAGATGTCCATTCAGTCCACTGATTTAACACCATGAATAATTGCAGAGCAGGTCTTTACAGTTTCGCATCCACTACGACATGGCTACACGAGACAGGCATAGCTTCTCCGCCCCTGCTTGTCATGTTGGGGCTGACGCTCCCCGACTCCCGCATCCTAAGCGGGATTGCGAGTATCGGGCTGACGCTTGCAAACATTGCCATCATCTTGCCACATCTACGGCAACCGATACTTGATAGTATGCATGTCGTCGAAGGCGCACTCACTCACGAACAGAGCTTCCAAGAGCAGATAAACTTATCTCCGGACAAATTCAATGCCGCACAGTCAGTTGACCTACCTGCGGAGGGCCCAGTCCTTGCCTCAGCGTCGCCCTTTGAGAAAGAACACGAGAGTCCGACGCTCACTCGTAGTGCGACCGTCAAGTCCATGTGCTCCGCGGACACAGCGCCACTGGGTTGCCCGAACGTCAAATGCGAAGTTGCGCCACAGACCGAACTCCTGTCACCAGCCGAAGAAACGGGTGACCCAACCCCTCTCCAAATATATCCCTACTTGGGTGCAGACTCTAGCGAAGGGCACGTTAGTTTCAGCCACCTGTTTGCGCGGAAAAGCCGGAGTCCTCTCTACATTCTGCTTCCTGTGCCGGACGCAGAGGAGGTCGCCTTTTTCGACACCGAAGACGCCACGTCGTCCAACAGTGATCTGGGAGAAGAATTCCCTGTATCAGTTTACAAGCAACACACTGCTCCCGAGGAGGATATAGTACAAGATCATGGACTAATCTCCGAAAAGGCATGTATTCACAGTGTTCTCCTTCTGCCAATGTTGACGGCAAGCAGGGCTTTGAACAGGATGGTCAACTTGTTGCCACCGATCTTGCGAGCGCACAAGAAAGCGTTGAAGCAGGTGGAGATTCCATTAATATAGCAATGGTATGTCGCTTCTTGTGTCCGTAGACAGAAAAATCTGACGGTCGCCTCTGCTCAGCCTACTAGGGACGGGAATCCACCGCCTACCACAACGAAAGCTACAGCTCTAGGAGCCACTATTTCCGATCTACCGCCTGATATCTCTGCTTGCGGGGGCCCTGTCCAAAGCGTAGATGCAAAACCCTCATCTGTCGCAGGGAAAGAGATTGTAAGTGCTATTGTTTTCTCCCTTGAAATACTTATGGAACCATTGATATCTAGCTTGTGAAGCAGCGTCCTGAAAGTTTGGAATTCATTCCTCAGTCTGTCATCAGACGGTATCCCTCGGCGCTGATGGTATCAGCGGGGTACTGCGCTAGGCATCGAACCTTTAGCTCTGGGCACGACCACCAGGTTTCACCAGCACCACCGCACATTTTTGTTCACGACCCCGCAATGCTGCTGAACGGGACCCAGCCACAAGCTAGTTATACTACATTGCCGGAAGGCCACTGGCATGCTCCGTTATTCACTGAAGTCCATCCGACGAGGCGAACGATGGAAAGGCAAGATTCTCTTGAACGTGAACCAGCATCGCTACCAGAACCTCCTACGGCACACAAGTTAATTCCACTCAGACAGAATCCGACCAGTAGACACCGACTTGGTGTCCTCGCTCGTGCTGCCCTCCGCGATCGCAGGGCTACCGCGCGTAGACGTGAGGAAGACGGAGACGATGGATCTTCCACATCTGACAGTGACTCGGACTTTGACAGCGATTCTCAGTATTCCAGCGGGTCCTCTGCGTATGAAAGCATGCTCCCTCACATGCTCGGTGCCGACCTCATCGCCGCCATCGACGCTAATAGCGAGTCAGAGCTGAACCTTGCCAGGCCCGGGAGGACGAAGCAAGCACCGCTTAACGTGTACGAGGATTTCTTGATCTCTGACGATTCTGCGGCGGACGTCAGTATGGCCATGCACGTTTCATTTAATGACGATGCCTCCGACGGAGAAGCCAAAGCTCGTGCGACCGTCCGTCCCCTCACTTACGAGGACATACAGCAATGGGCTTCTGGGGTTGTTCAAAAGTGCGTGAGGCAAGTTTGCCGGGACCGCATACTCGCGGAGCCATCATCACCATCACAAGCGTCGGACGTCTGCGCGGAGAGACCCTTTGGTTCGGGGATATCCCAATGTCCTCTGGCTGGGTTACATTACAAATTAGGAGCAATTGCATCGACAGAGGTTCCGTCCAAGGAACTACCGGTACCGCTCAGGCACCCGTCTACGTCTGCACTGTCAAGTCGGAAGCCACTGCAAGTTCGACATTTGCGTGACATTCCCGAGTTCGTGCCTCGCCAGCGACATGTCCCGACGATCAGGGGACGCGTAGAGGGCCCTCGAAGGCTCAACACGAGATCTGCCATTGACGTCACTCGCGACGCTGCTACTCAAGTGATTGCAAAGATGGAAAGTCAGGCTGGATTCAACGCTCGGCAGTGGCTCGTGGGCACGGAAGGGAAGCGAATGGTCAACATGGCTGGTGGTCGGCAATGCGCGCTTGGCAGGTGCGCTTAGTGGGTTGTACTCTTTTCGTCGATTTGTATACGAGGCTCGTCGAGGCTCTGTGTCGTACTGTGGTTCCAACTATGAAGATTTGTCGCACTCGATGAAGAACCAAGTTGGCTAGTACATATGTTCTGGATTCGTGCCGCATTAGATCCCACAACAACTGACGTGCACTATAAAAGTAGCGAGTGGATGCTCCAATTTTGCCGTGGATCAGCACCTGGTTCGTGCGATAAGACCTCGGGCGCCTGTGAGATGCGTTTCAAGATGGTGCTTCTTTGCCTCGCAGTCGTGTGTGTGCGCCACCGGTAGATATTTACTTGACCGACGTCGCCATCAGGATGTCGCGAATCCTCGTCAAGGGTCATGAAGTCTGCCAATGTGGGGGTGTGTCACGATGATGGAGGTGACGTCTTTGAGTGTACACCTTGTAGAGCCTCGGTTAGTTTTTATTAGCGCGGGTGCCTCAAAGGTTATTACTCCCGAGAGTCAACGAGCATGACATGACTTGAAGCTCGACATTTAGACTGCCACGGCTGCCACAAACGACACTGGATGGCACGAGCGTTTGAGTGAATACGAGATCCGGACGGTCCATTGTCGGTGCTTCGAGACTCGGTGATAGGCCATGGGAAAATGATACTGGAATTGAGCATAGTTGGCATCGCCAAAGCATCGCCCAGACCCCAGACGGGGTGACAGCTACACCTTCTCTTTGTTCTCCACAGACCCCTTCCACCTTGACCGGGACTGCTCGTTCCGAGTGTCGTCGACAGAGCCCTCCGCGCCTGTCGTGCATTCCCGGGGCAGCAACTCTCTCGCAGAGTCCAAGGTGTCACTCGATTAGCCTTGTTGCCACTCTCATTTTTCTCTTTTACTCCTTTCCCTCGAGGTCTTTCTCAAGGCCCAGGTTATCTCCGGCTGATTGATTTTGGCGATGGCCACGCTTTCAACGGTTCAACACGCACGACAAAATTCGACAGTTTCCCCGAATCTCCCCTCGAACCTCCATCTCAATTTCTTCCAACACGGCCTCGCCATTTCAGATCTCGATTTCAAGGACCATAGGTATCCCTCCCTCTCCCTCGCCTCAAAGCCAACAAACGGGCCTTCCATGATTCTCACCTCGAGTGATACCCTTGCTCGGGATGATCCCAATCTCGTCCCCAGTGATACCCGAAGGCTACTGTCGGCACCTCTCGACCTTTCCAGGTCACACGCGGCGGACCCCACCAACGACAGACGAACTCTCAACGACGAAAAACACGACTTGTCACTTCCCACTGACGCCGACGGACCCTTTCCACCATCCGCGGTCTCTTATGCCCTTCCAGTAATCACTCGCCGTCCAGCCGAGCAAGGCAGCCTTGATGACAACAACAACCATCAAAGCAACGGGGCGACAACTCCGTTGCTCAACGGTTCAAATTTCATCGACTCCAAATTGTTCAACGACTCCTTCAAATCATTTGGAGAATCACTTACACAGCCTCCCCCGTCACCGCCGGCTTGCGCTCGTGATATACCCTCTTCCCTGTATCCGTCGGCCATGCGTCAGTCCTCGTATCCTCTAGCCGACGGACCTGTGGTTTCCAGGCTATCTTCTGTAAATGGTTTTCCATCCTCGAGACCGTACAGTCCCACCTTGGCCATCCCCCGTGTCTTTCCTCAGCACCCCACGTATATCACTCCTGCTGCGGCCACCCCTGACCCAATAAATCCAATTCTTTCACCGAATCCTCCACAGCCACAGGAGGAGATATGTGTCGAGTGCGCAATGAGAGACCAAGACATGGCAGATGTCGTCGTTGTCGGTCCTGGTATATGGGACCGGGAGAGCGACGGTCTCTACGAGGAATTGTTGAGAAGAGAAGAGGAAGAAGAAGCTACTGGAATCTTGCCTTCCGAGTGTTCTTCACGGCCTCGAGCCAAAGGCGGGCGCCTGACGGAGCAAAACTTGAAACTGTGGGCTTCGATGGTGGGTGCCTCTGTATACCTCTCGAAAGGATACTGATATACCATGGTTCTAGACTCCTAAAGAGCCGACGTCGAGGCAGCAGACTGTCGATGCTTATGTCAAATCTCAAAGGTCACTGCTCGAGGCCGAGGCTCTAGCTCACGCTCGTGCTATGCAGGAGTCGATGGACCTCGAAAACAGCGTTCGCGACACATACTCTCAACTTCGTCGCTCAGCATACGATCTCAGCACGGTCGACGATAACGCATTCAAGCTTAAACCATCTCGTTCCCCATCCACTCCGAACGGAGCGGGTGTGCACCACATTCACAGCTTGTCTCGTGACATCACCCTCCTTGACAATGGGCTTATTGTCGAACACGTCGATGTGCGGCGTGAAGAAAAGGAGAAGGAGCGCAAACGAAGGCAAGAGAAGCGTGAACGCAGTCGGCCGCGCAAGTCTTCTCGGGGTTCATTGGCGGATGTCACGTCGCTTTACTCCGCGCATAGCCTAGCACCCCTAGCGCCTCTCATGGACGGCGGCTTTGGTCCCATGAGCTCGAGGTACTCTGCCGTCAGCATGCGGCCACCGAGCTCCTTAACGGTCCCCATCGAAGTTCAACCAAGCTTGGGACAAGTATACTCCCAAGGATCATTCTCAGATGCACACAGTCTGGGTTCTGCGTCACCTAGACGGTCACGATTCTTTGGGTTCAAGAACCTGAGCTCAGCGTGGCGAAGTCAGGACAGCCTGGCTGCTTCAGGGATGTCGGGAAGTATGATTGATATGCAGTACGTGTTTAGATTTCATTTGCCGCCCCAGCCTCGGGTGGCCTTGCAGGCAGTGTCTCATTAGTCATTGGTTTCTTGTAGTGTGGCGTTGCAACGTGAAGCGAATCCCCCTCATCTGCGTTCACCGGTTGGTCAGAAAGGCACATTTTCCACGCAAAGACACAGTCAACTGTGGCCACCGACCACCAACGAGGGAGATATTTCTACAGCGGCAACT
This sequence comes from Tylopilus felleus, assembly GCA_038091295.1. Lineage (NCBI taxonomy): Eukaryota > Fungi > Basidiomycota > Agaricomycetes > Boletales > Boletaceae > Tylopilus > Tylopilus felleus. Next base: position 54,284 of record JBBPOE010000055.1, on the reverse strand, counting down.
GACGAAAAACCCAAGAAGAAGCGCAATGGCCTGGCCAAGATCTGGAAACTTGTCAAGGGAGGATCATCGCACAAAGATGAGATCCAGGCTGTCCCTCGCGCCTCGTTGCGATCTTTAGATCGCAATGACGATGATTCTCCCTTGGCGCCACCACCGCCATTGTCATATCTCGTGGAGCGCGGGCCCGGCGAGCATCTCGGCGGTGCTGGAGGTCGCCATGCATCAACGCCTTCACTACCGTCAACGACGTCCCCACGAAACGGTGGGTTCTCGTCCGCTGGTATGTCTCCTTCCACGGCTCCCACCAGTCTTCTTCCGTCACCAACTTCTTCGCGCCCCTCAGGCGGTAATGGTGATGGCAGCGAGCGGAAAAACAGTGGGCAAACAGACGAGAGGGAAGCCTTGGACATGTTCCCGGACGAGAACGGGAGAATAAGGGTGTCTATCCACCCCGTCACGTCCGAGCCGGACATGCGTCAGAAGATTCAACAAGCGACGTTTACCTCCGCCAATGGCATGACGTTGCCCAAGGCAGTATCTCCGCGTCCTCAGACGGCGCTTTCAAGAGAAAAGTCACTGCCTCCTCTCCCTGGAGAGGTGAAGCCACGACCGCAGCATGGTATGGGCGGGGATCCAAGGCCACAAACGCTCTACACGACATACGATCTTCGTCACATTGGACAAAACATGCAAGACCTCGCTCCGCCCCACGCGCCATTCCGCCATGAAGCAAGGCGACAATCTTTCGGCGGACAGGGGACGCGCCCTAACCTAGGCATCCAGACAATGCCATTCACTGCTCAGGACCGTATGAGGGCTCCCAATGGGATGTATAATGAATTCGGTGTGTCTCGTCGGTCTTTAGGTCGCCTTGGAGACATCGAAGAAAACCCTCCCATCCCTCCTACGCCCACCAAGCGCAAGAAATTTGGCTTCGCTGCGCTGTTAGGCAAGAAGTCGTCCACCCCTGTGGAGACAAACGGTTATAGTTCACACGAGTTCCCCCGCCTGTCATCTCCCATTTATGACACAAATGAAGACTCTCTTGCCACTGCGTATGCCAGCTCGGTATCTCGCTCAGGTCCTCGGTTATCCGCTATTTCTCGGAAAGCTATTGAAGAACGGGTCGAACAGGACAGAGACTTCGTCGCGTATCGGTATCCCTCGCAGACACAGCCACCAATCGACCTGATACGGTGACAATCACCCATCTTGTGATGTTCATAGCACCATAGCATCATAGCATCGTTTCCCATCCATGCGACTGTATGTATATTCTCGACCCATCCGCTTTCCTTGTAAATCATGCCACGAGCTAACATCCACCATCTCATCTACTCGATTTCTCTATCGACCACATATTATCTGGTACGACTCGACAGCCAACACTCTTTTCTGGGACAATGTTTGTCTTTCCAATGCACTCAGACTCTCATCCAACCTTGGCTTTGGACTATGACTGCATGGCCTCATTCCGTTCTTCGCGCGCTTTTTCTGTAATCTCCGCTCCAGTCTATAAGCACTATTTCCGCTTTACAAGATCGGCAGTTCGTTAAAAATTTTCTTGGTTTGGTTGGTACCAAAGATATGGTTACTGCTTACATACGTGCAGAATATGAGTTCATTCCTTCCCCGGGTCATTTGAGAATCAAGATAGTTTTGCATTGCAGTGCGCGTGGTGCGTCATGTGATCAGAGAACGGGGTGATTGTCCGCATACCGCGACGTTCACCTCCACCTAGCAAGTCTAGTATCAATGGTACGCGAACCAGGGTTGATCACGAACGTTTCTAACCTTTGTAGGCGCCACGAGGTTTATCCGCTGAAGAAAAGCGCGTCAAACTTCTCGAGATATTTCATGAATCGGTAGGTCGTGCGTTGCATTTGGATTGCATCTAATACTTTGAACAGAAGGACTTTTATCAAGTGAGCTTTCACGACGTTCCTCGCGTGTCCAAACTTGTTTTCATGACATTTGCAGCTCAAAGAATTGGAGAAACTCGGACCCAAACTCAAGGGCATTGGTATGCTGGCTTGTAATCCGCTTTTGACTGACCTTGTCATTCTCGGAGCCAGTCTCGCAGTCTGTCAAAGAAGTTTTACAGTCTCTCGTGGATGATGGCCTCGTGCAGGGCGACAAGATCGGTTCCTCCAACTGTAAGTCCACGTCAATGTGGATGTATGCGCTCATTCTCAACGACTACAGTCTTTTGGAGCTTCCCTTCGCAGCGCGGAAGCATAGTATGAAGGCGCATTGTTACTCGTGATGTGTTTTCGCTGACTGTCTTCCAGCTGCGAAACAGGCTGGATGCAGCAAAGGGCGCAAAGAAGAACCACGAAAACCAAGTCGCAGAGTTAGGAGCTGCGATCGAACGTGAACGGGCGTTGCGACCCGAGAGCGTGCGTCTGCGAGTCCATCCCGTAGTTTGATGCGCCATCTGTCTTGTCCTCACAGGTAGCACGAACGAGTGCGCTTCAGAAGGTTGTGGAGGCGAGACAGGAGATTGCGGCGCTGGAGAAGGAGCTCGAGGCGTATGGTGCTTGCGATCCAGCCAAGGTGGAGGAGAAAAAGAGGGCGATCACGCTGGCACACGAAGCTGCTGTTCGGTGGACTGGTCAGTAAATGTGCTCTCTGGCACGAGGGCGTAGCGGATGTTGATATGTTGTTGGCAGACAACTATTCGATCCTGCTTGCGTATTTTACACGGCAGAATGGGGTCGATGTGCAAGAGATTCGGCGGTACCTGGACATTGGGGAAGACTATGAAGATGTTTATTGATATTCGAATGTTTTCGTAATACGTCCGAGTCCCATTGTGGAAGCGATTTCCATGAATATAGACCTTGTCCCGAAAAGACGTGGTTGGGCCAAGTCGCCCACCCACTTGATAGAGATCCGGCGTGCTCGCTTTGCTGTCTCCATTCCAACTCTCAAATGGCATCCCGTTCCATCTTCGTTTCCTCCATCATTGCGACACCCTCCCCTTCCTCATCTCTCCCGTTCACATCCCGCCCACATGATCAGCAGGGAATCCAGTCCCAGCGTCGCCACATCTCGGATTCAAAACCATCCCCCCACTCCCTTCTCCGGTCACAGTGAGATTCTCCTCGATGATTGCATCTCCCCGCCGCTTTTTTCTCCTCCGCTTTGTGACCTTGATGTGCCGCCTGCAAGTCATCCGTTCCTCTGCGAACCCGCACCGCCCGCACACGAGACGACGTTCACTTCGCTAGAACCAGAGTCTCTCCTTCTTTCCTATGGCGACGAACATTATCCCCCCCTCCACCTCTCCCCTCCATCTCCCATTTCCTTGCCGATCCCAATGTCAGACGAGCTCTGCTCGATCAACTATTCCCCTCGTTTCCCCCATGGACACTACCTTAATCCAGCCTTTGCGCGAGCATATATACTTGGCGACGAGCTGGGATCTGGCGGTTACGGTTTCGTTATGACTGCCCTGGATCGCCGTCATAAATCAGAAGTCGCAGTCAAGTTTGTAATCAAAACCAAGGTGCCGGAGCAAGCATGGATCAGCCACGATACCTCGGGGATAATTCCAATGGAGATCATGCTCCTTAGAATCATAAATCACGAAAACATTGTCAAGTGTCTGGACGTCTTTGAGGACGAACTGTTTTTCTATGTCGTCAGTTTTCGAGTCTTGTCGCCCTGTTGACTGATAGTCATTGCTTCTGCAGGTCCAAGAATTGCACGGATCACCGTGGCGCAAGAGAGAAAGGTCACGTTTGGTCTATCATTCTTCGCCGGAGATGTCCACCCCACATCTCTCTTCCTCCACTCCACTCTTGTCTCCCGCAGCGTCTGAATTCTCTGTTGCCGAATCGGAACCGGATACCCCTCCTCAAGTGTGCAGTCAGCTGTCCCACATCAATCTCCGCCTTTCAGACTCGACGTCCGATAACGATCTTCTTTACGACATGTCCGTTCCAAGGAAGTACCCGAGCGTTTCTCTAGATGTTCCCAAGCCCCGCTATCCTCGCCGTCCCTCGCATGACTTGTTCGAGTGCATCGAACAGACGAAACATAAGCGTCTTTCGGAGAGACAAGCTCGATACATCATGGCTCAGGTTGTCGAGGCCGTGTTCTATCTTGACAGCCTCGGAATATGTCATCGTGACATCAAAGACGAAAATCTGGTCATTGACAAGAATTTCAAAGTGAGTATTGTTGTGCGAGTGTAGCACTCTGCGTGACTTATTCTTTGATATCAGGTCAAACTCATAGATTTCGGCAGCGCGACGATGGTAGATGCATCCCAGCCCCGGCCGTTCTATAATCTCTTTTTTGGCACAACAGCGTATGCTGCCTCCGAGGTTCTGCTCAAACAGCCTTATCAAGCGCCACCCGCCGAAATCTGGACTCTGGGCGTCTTGATGTCTTACCTACTCACTGGCATGTCGCCTTTCCCTACCGAGCGGGATGCCATCGAAGGGCGCATTATACTATCTGAACTCCCGGGAAAGCAACTAAGCAACTCTTGTTTACATCTCATGAGCCGTTGCCTGGAACCCGAACCTTCTCTCCGGGCTGATATCGAGGAAGTTCGGAATCACCCTTGGCTTAGAGGTGCGTTGGATGGGCTCTGATACCACTTTTCCACATCTGCAGTGATACCTTTATTCCCTTAATCCGTGTTTCCTTGTCTGGTACTTGACATGATTTGGTCTAATTGTAATACTCGTCTTGTATCAACACAGCATTTTGGTTTTGGATCCGAGATGTGCGAGTCGCTATCGGGTGATGTTCAATCTGACCAGTGAAATTGATAGCCATCTCCTTGGCAAGCCACGGCAGGTCAAGTGACTCCGCGAAGCTTTTGCTTCCGTTTAGTGTCGAACCCTTTGTGCACTCAGGCAACGTCTACTTGCAAAATGTAAGCAGGGGCTAGCTGTCTTCAATATTTGGTGTGCCTTGCTTCACACAACTCAAGATGGGTAATCAACCAGTCATTCTTCGGAGCGTGATCCGCTTACCCAATTGCGTGCTCCAATTTCTTAACCAAAATTTTCTGTGTTTCAGTTCAAAGTTACCCCCGGTGATCTCATGACTGCAAGCGGATTAGGGTTACCAGGCGGCAATGGGCAGAAAAGGACCTTGGGAGATGTGATAAGGCAAGCATATATTTTTTTCTGATGTGGAAATGTATGTCACTTAGAATGGGAACAGGCATTTCACACCTACTTGGTTCGCAGCGACGATGGGTGAGTCTCTCTGTCAGCGGTGGCCGCAAAGGGTACTATGAATAACGGCGATCGCCCAAGACGACGTTCTCGAAGCCCACTGATAGTCCACCTGACCAGCGTACAGATTGACTAACTCTTCTCTGATGTTGCAGGGACTGGATCGATCGCCATCCTCTTTCATAGCTTTCCTTACGGCAGCAACTTGCTGGTCATGAAGATGTTCTCTCTGGCGTTTTTCTTCCTCAACCTTGTGCTGTTTGTGCTGTTCACTGCGCTCAGTGCGGCCAGGTACATCATGTTTCCGGGTATCTGGGGTCGTATGCTGCGAGACCCAGTCCAGAGTCTGTATCTTGGAACATTCCCGATGGGTGCTACCACACTCTTCGCCGTCTCGATCACCGTGATTCATGGCACCTATAATTTCGGTGGTCAACCCTTTGTCTACGGCATATGGGCACTTTGGTGGCTGGACATCGCTATTTCGTTACTATGCTGTTTTGGCATGGTGCATATTATGTCGGTCGTTTCCCCGCGGACTGGGATCACGGACTCACAGCCAGCCCGTTAAGGATCACGCGTCACGAACACACTTTTGAATCCATGTCGCTCAAATGGCTGCTTCCCGTGGTAACGCTTGTTGTCGGAGCCTCTACGGGGGGAATCATTGCACAAGCTCTCGCCCCGTATTCGCCGAATGCTGCACTTCTCACTGTCACCTTCTCGGCATGCATAGTTATTATCGGACTGGCACTTACCATGATGCTCCTCACCGTATACCTCATTCGTACCATTGTGTATGGTTATTCGGAGGGAGCCGGCATTCTGTCCATCTTCTTCCCGCTGGGACCCGCTGGGCAAGGTGCTTACGCCATCCTTCTGATCGGATCTGGCTTCAAGTCATTACTGCCTTTGACGCAAGAAGACACTGACGGATTTCTGGGAACATCGAGCACAGGAGAGACGATCAATGTGATATGCATCGTAACCGCCTTTACGTTGTGGTCGTTTGGAACGATGTGGATGATCTCGGCTTTCCTCGGACTATACCATTCGCTGCGACGAGTCCACGTTCCATTCAGGTTAACGTTTTGGTCCATGATTTTCCCCAACGTGCGTCGATGAGGTCTCCAAACGTTGATGTCGCTGATCGTAGGAGATTTCAGGGGGTATACGCGAATTGTACGCTTGCGCTAGCGACGACGTTTTCGTCTTCTTTCTTTCGTGTATGGGGCGCGATGTATGCGGTGGCTACGCTGCTGCTGTGGGTTTACGTTGCGGTACAGACGCTACGCATGTGTTCAAATGGCCAGTATTTTGACGCGCTTCTAATGGATGAGATTGGACGGCATGCAAGTGGTGACTAACTGGATGGCGAGAAGGCGCGGTACATAGCATCATACTATGACTCAATAGACATTCGGAATAAAAGTCATTTTGGACGACCAGTCCGAGGGTACGCTGACTCACTGCTGAATCAGCAGGCTATAAATAGAAACTTCACGTCGGTGCTTCCATCCATCATGTAGGGCAATCAGAGAAGGTGAGGGCCGCCTTTCAGACGGGCAGTGGTTGCTGGAGTTCATTCCAGACACAGTTAATGATTAATCCATAGCATGAAGTCCTCCAGAACTAAATCTGGACTGTCTCCTCCGCGGCCGTAGGAGACTTTGAAGCGAATTCCGAATTCACAACTTTTTCCCGATCCGTGGGTCGCCGTGAAATTTTGACCACGACCGCTCACATATATACATACTTGATGGGCCCCGCATCCATTCTTTCCCCGTACCATGTCGTCGAAGAAGACTTGGAGAGACTGTATCAAGTAAACCCTATTTTCTTTCTTCACCCCTTACCTGGAAGCGTTGACGGTGCACACAGACACTTCACTCCCGCATGGCATACGGTCATCATGGGGACTGGCGTCACCTCCATCTTGATACACAACTTCGCCTACGGCCACAGCAGCCCCCTCATCAGAATCTTCACACTCATCGTATTCCTCATTAATCTCACCTTCTTCGTCTTGATCAGCGGTGCAACTACTGCCAGATATATAATGTTTCCGGACGTCTGGTCGAAGATGTTGCGTCACCCTGCCCAGAGCTTGTTCGTCGGAGCCGTTCCAATGGGTTTTGCTACCCTGATCAATATTGCACTCGTAAGCGACACCAGGTCTTGCACTTCGTCAAGGACTTAATTCGCGCAGGATATGAATCAAGAAATCGGCGTCGGCGGGCTGGCGTTTCTCTATTTCCTCTGGGGTTGTTGGTGGCTTGACTCTGCTGTTTCCTTCTTGTGCGCGTTTGGCATGGTACATACAATGTACGTTGATGACCCCTGTTTCCGCGTCTTTCCTCTAATGGCGTGGCAGGTCGAACATTCAAGCTCAACCGTTTTCCAAGATGGCAGCAGTATGGCTGTTACCAGTCGTCACTCTGATCGTCGCGTCGTCTACTGGCGGTTTGCTATCTGCAGCCCTGCACCCCCATTCGATAACATATGCTTTCATCACCACCGGTGTTTCCTTCTCAATGGTGGTCATCGGACTTAGTCTCGCAATCATGATGATTACCGTCTATCTCGCTCGGTTGATCGTCTACGGTCCGCCAGATGCAAATTTGATCTTGTCTGCCCTCGTCGTTCTTGGACCGTTGGGTCAAGGAGGCTACTCGATGCTCGTGAACGGTGCAAACCTTGCTGCACTCTTCCCCGTGCATGACACCGGCGTATTCCCGATGGTTCCGATGTCGGGAGAACTCATGTATTCTTTCTGCTTCTGCGTGGCCTACATCCTATGGTCGATGGGAATATGCTGGATATGCATTGCAGTTTTGTCTATAGTCTCTGTTATGAGGAAGTCAGGTATCCCGAAATTTGGGCTGGCATATTGGGGCGTGATTTTCCCGAACGGAGTATATGCCCTATTGTCAGTACAGTTGGGGACTGTCCTGGACAGCGGGTTCTTCCGGGTTTTCGGCGCGCTTTGGTCGTGTATGTTATTCATAACTACTCACTTTACTCTCCGCTAACCGCTTGTCCATAGGCATCGTCTTCTTGCTGTGGGCGACGATCACACTTCGTTCCATCGCTGCACTCATGGATCGCTCCATCTTCAATGCGCCTTGTCTTGCCGCTTCCCCCGCGGCACCTACCAGCTCTGACACGGAGATGGGTCCTTGTTCATCTCACCAAGGTTGCTCGGAAGAGTCTCCGGTCAAGAGCCAGTAGACTACGGAAATACTATTTCTTGACATACTTTGCGGGACAAACATTTTGTTTTTGTACTGCGTAGACATGCATTCTTTTCCTATTCCCAGGAGTATGTAGTGCTGCTAGATCCAGGATGAGCAACCGAATTACGTTTTATGTGGCAGTGCACGTGCCGCAGTCTGGGCCACGTCCAACCAGTCTCCTAGACTCTGTCGCGTGAAGCGCTGTGCATATGTTGGCAGTAAACCACATTGCACTACTTCATTCTCGACAGCTCTCGTGTAGTTTGGAGTTGTTTCTCCTTTAATTTTCCTCACCATGCCAAGCACCGCAGGCTATGAACGGTTACCCCAACATCCAGAAGAAGACGAAGAAACAGTCAACGGCGGCGAATCCAATCACATTGCTAAACCCTCGCACGGACAGACACCTAAACGGCCATCTAGATCAGGCCACATAGACTTGAGAAAACTGGATAATGCATTCAAAAGGTGCGGTAGTAGGCTTTCCGCACGACTCGACTTGACCCTGGGTTAGGTGGACAGAGTCCATTGCACAAAAGGTGAAACGGAAGAAGAAAGTGGAGGACCATTCGCGCAAGGAGATATGGAAGAGTATTTTCGATCCCTACCTTTTACCCCCTGGAGCAAGTGAAGGGGCCGTGGCCGTGGTAAGTCACAATACAGACGCCTGTTTGCAGCTCCCTCACTCGCATACGTCTCGCAATAGGTTAAAACGTTGGACCACAATCCCCCAGTGACTCAAGCTGCCTTTGATAGGTATGTCGTGGTGTCGTCTGGTCTATCCACTGCTACCCACACTCGTCAGCATCACGCAGTCGGTTCGGAACGCGGTTGCAGCGGGCATACACCCCAAGATGATTGTCAAGGGCTCGTCTGGCTCTTACTTTGCTCGTGCGAAAGTGGACGGCAGGGTTCAGACCGTCGCGTGAGTCTTTACTCGACGTGTTTCAAGGATGCCTGGTCGAATGTCACACAGGGTATTCAAACCCAAAGACGAAGAGCCATATGGCCGCCTTAACCCCAAGGTAAGGATTATGCTATGTTTCCCAGCGGAATGAGTTCACACGCTAGTACAGACTACGAAATGGCTCCATCGTCAATTCCGTTGGATTATTCCGTTCGGTCGCTCTTGTCTCATACCAAATTTAAGGTAATTATTGTCTTTATTTTGGTTTTCACTCAGTTTACGCGGAATGTCTATCTCAGTTACATATCGGAGGCAGCCGCTTCATTGCTTGATGAACGTCTTTCACTGAACATCGTCCCACGCACCCAACTGGTGTCACTTTCGAGCCAGGTTAGTATGAATCACTTTCATGGGATGATCCGGATATTCATCCCATCAGGCATTTTTCTACGATTGGCTGGATAGAAGTGCAGCAAAGAAGGGCAAACCATTGCCAGACAAAATAGGCAGCATGCAGTTGTTCATGCATGGATACTCTGGTAAACTCCTCTCTTGCCATAGGCACCAGGCTTGACTCGATTGCGTTTTCTAGATGCCTCGGACTTCTTGCGCAAACACCCGTGGCCGGGTCGTTCACTGATTGACACCTTTGATGATTCGCCTCACAGAAAAGGAACGTCCACAAAGAAATTCTTCTCTGCCTTGAAGATAATCTGTGGAAAGACTGGCACCGAAGAGTTGGAGGAGGAAGACCCGGACGAAGAACGTGCTTTGTTCGATGTCACGGAAGAAAGCGATTCTGGACGTCCGTTCTACTGGTCGAAAGGCCTTCAACAAAGTTTCAGAGATGAGCTTGAAAAGTAAGCTGTCGTTTAAATGAGTGAAATTTTGTTCACAACCATATTTCCCGGAAGACTCGTGATATTAGGTACTCTCAGTGCGTTTTTGTGACCACGCAAGACTTACCTGCTCGCTAGATTATCTTATGCTGAATACCGACCGAGGAGCTGACAATTACATGATCATGTATTGCGAAGGTGATCACGAGAAGTCACTAATTGACGTGGCTCCTCAGGCATCTAAACGGCCGCAAATGCCACTTATGAGCGAGCTTCGGCACTCGGATACCTCGGTAGCTTCACAGTCTACAGTAACTTTTACCCACTCTATCCCGCCCTCCCAGGCCTCGTCATCGCTACCTTCAAACGGCTATACTCGCCACCCGCACATTCACATAGCTGCTATTGACAACTCACTTTCTTTCCCTCACGAACACCCGAAGGGATGGCGTTCGTACACTTACGGATGGCTGTACCTTCCCGTGAGCGTGATTGGTCGACCATTCAGCGAAAAGACACGGCAACATTTCTTACCACTCTTGACCAGTAAAGCATGGTGGGAAGAAACTACGTTCGAACTGCGGAAGTTGTTCGCTGTAGACCCAGATTTCCATCCGAAAATGTTCAAGGTGAGTGCTAACTCGGTGATACACACGATCATCGCCACCTTACAGTTGCGTCATCAGAGACAGCTGGCTGTTATTAAAGGACAGGCTTACAACATCGTCGAGTCTTTGAAGCACGCGGTAAGTCCTATTTTGTATTGTAGCCGAGAGAGTTATTGAGCAGAACTTGTCAATACCTTAGGATGAAGGTTAGTTGAGTTCTTATCGTGCTAAGCACGTTAATCAGTCAGATTCTCGTTGAATCCAGGCCCTTTGGAGTTAACACGGCGGACGAAAGCACTTGTCTGGGACGACGAGACTGAAATTATTCAGGAAATGGCTTGCCCTGCTGGCGAGGAACCCCAAGGTTCTTCTCCTCGGCCGTCGATCAACACTGTACCCCTTCCTCGCCGCACCCGCAGTCTTAGCCATGCAAGCGAATTCCCTCCCCCCCTGCACCGGCGCTCGTCCGAGGTGCATCGACCGGTCTCTTTTTCCTCAAAATTCCAGAAAATTCCTCCGGGTACTACAGGCGTTACCATGCTTGAGCATCTGGAGAGGTTGGACGCGGTTGAAGCTAGTTTACAAAGGCTTGGTGTTGATGAACCCTTGATCGAGGAGGAAGAGGAGGTGGATGTGGGCGAGTCCTCTGCGTCGCGCGGGCGTGCATCACTGCTTATACAGACGGAAGAGCCGGCAACGGCACCTCAGGATATGTCTGCGTCGGTGCAATTTTCACCCCCTGAGAGTCCCGATGACGTTACATCGTTACCTGGCGGCCAATCGCTTGCCGCTTCCATGACAGAAGAGGACTTGACAGTCATGTCTAGATCCATGTCCCATGTGGAATCCCCCTCGGCACGGCACTTGAGATGGAACAGCCATGCAACGCACTCGAGACGACAGCTAGACAGCGCGTTGGAGTGGATGAATGCAGACGAAACTGAACAACTCAAACGCACCGTTGTTGTCGAGGTCAGTTTTGAACCACTACTCTATCGGATTGACATCTGATATGTTTGGCAGCGCCTTGAAATGGTCCAAGCAAAACCTCTGTTTAGCTGCTGGTGATGTTTCATTCTGATGTCTTGAGAGGGTATATTTGGGGGTAGCACCATCGACTACGCATTGCAGTCCGCATAATTAATTCTGTCAAACGAGCCGTAGTTTTGTTTAGACGCCGGATAGACGTTCCACCGTGGGAGTCTTGACCTCCAAGTGATCCTCCATGTCACCTTCCAGTTACACTAGTCCGCGCCCATCAACAGCTGCTCAACTCGCCATGTCTACAGTCATGTCTCCCCCTGTTCTGAACGTACATACCCCAACTTCATCCTTTGCCATCGTGCATTCTTGTCAGTAGGTGGCACACTTCTAACTGACGTCACGCTCTCAGTTCCAAGTATGTAGTAAAGGACGACTCGCTGCAGCAACTCTCTGACAAATTAACTCGGAAATGCCGCACAGAGTTCCGTGGTCAACGAGTTCAATCAGGATGGATCAAATATATATGGGGTGACACTGTTTGGAATTTGGACGATGGTAATGCTCCTATCCTTCCACTCACTCTCACCTCACCCTGTTCGGGCTTTCTCCAGATAGCGACTACACGATTTTCGCCTGGCGTCAGAATTCCCTGTCAACATCGGCCCAAGCTACGACAGACATGTCGGCTGCGTTACACGTTCACGATCCTGCAGGTCAGCTCCCAGAACCACCCGCCTACAGAAATCCATCGTTCTATCTGTTTCACCCCTCTCGTTCGGTGTCACCCCGATCACAATCACGAAGGAGCCGTAAAGAGAAGGGACCCACACAAAAGACCGTTGTAGAGGAATCAACTGCCGCAAAACACAGAAAGGAATTTCAAAAATTTCACAGCGAAAATGGCGTGAGGACCGTCATGGGTACCATTGGCCCCGTCGAGAACGGTAGGTTCCATTCTCTCCGTGGGGCAGACTCGGATTGACATTTCCTGTAGTGCGAATGCTCTTAAAAAGCGGTCATCGTCATGTATACATTTCGAGAAAGTTCGCCTTGAAGCACGGATTCATACCTGCCGATGCTGCGCCCGGGCATTATGGATATGGCGGGCTCGTCAATCTCGGAAAATGGCCCATCACGCTGTCGCCGGCTACTCCACCCGAGGTTGGAGTGTCTACCAATGGTAATGCGCAGCCGCCGCCCAAGCCCAAGACTGTTTCTATACCTGTTTATCTCTCCGAAGAACCTCATTTTGATGTTGTCCTTGGACGTTCCTTCTTTGAACGCCGACAGATACGGACCTCGTCCATTGATCCGACCGAGGTGGTCTGCATGGACACTGGAGATAAAATCGAATGTGAGTTGGTGGTGCTCAAAGACGGCAGGGGACAGATCATCATCGTAACTTGACTACTGGCTTGACTGTTTTATTCCAATCACAAAATCCTTTCATACTTCTCATTTATCTCGAGTGCTAGCTGACTGATATGATACATATGTACGTTGTACGATAATCCACGGTGGCAACCCATCACTGGGTCGTGACCTTACTGTCGAGTTCTGAACAAGGGTAAACTCAGTGCGTGTCAACATGCTGGTAGGAGCGCGCATACCAAAACTGCTGATGCCCCTGTCGTCCAAGCTGTTCGAGTTGCCAGAGCAGACCAACTGGAGAAGGGCGGAGGTGGGAGGGATGACGGCCGTGAAGCCCTGTGAAAGCTATGCGTGAGCAGATCGGCTAGATGATGAGTGATGACGTACCAAAAGCGTTTCTCCAAGATCGTACTTGATGGTACCCCCGCTCGACACCACCTCTTCCTTGTGCTTCCTGTACGACGACACATCTTTGAACATCAGTATGACGGCTACGACGAGGTTCAAGATCGTATATAGCGGACGTTGTCGATACGGTGGACGTACTTTGACCGGACATGGCGGATAAGATCGATGGCGGATTCAGATGATGAGTGGAAAGAAAGGGGATCAATTGGACGGAGTATTTAAAGGTGTCCGTGTCCCCTTGGACTGCGCCGTTGTTACCAAGCAAGTCTCGTTAGCCCACGGTTCGAACGTCGGATCCGGCCACATCTCGTTCGCCGTGCGACGAGAAAGTGATGATGATTACCAACGATGAGTGGATGCTGTAAGGAGTTCTGGCGTTTTGGGGTGCCATTTACTACATGCATCGCCAACGAATACTCGATGTCTCGAGCAGCTCGCGACGCTTCGACGCTCCACACAAACTATTGGCTCCGACGTTCGAAGTCACCATATGGCACGACACGTCAACATCGCCTAGGTTGAATCGCGCAGTCGCAAGGCGGTGCACCAGATTTTTAGCACTCGGACTTTTTCCAGCGACATCCTCGAGGCAGAGGCTCTAATCGACTCCGACGATCATTGTGGCGAAGACAGGTACATAAATACTTGATGGAGGTAAACGCATGGGCAGACTTGGCCGCTATCACCCATGTCTGCTGTGCACTGCTGTGTCGTACCCGGGCGGAGGGAGTTCGTTCGCGCCATCAGGCCCTGAGATCTGGACAGGCGCTTCGGGCAGAGGTCTCCGCGCGGACGCGTATGCCTTTGAACACGGTCATGGACTGAACACAAATCGATCTGGTGGAGACGCGCGCACCTCGTTCGCAGTCTTGCCAGAGGGACTCGGTCTTTGTGCGATGAGTCGAGAGTCGACCGAAGGAGATGTGACATGAGAGGATACGTTATCCTGAGTGGTGCTGCCATCTTCATGGGAAACGCCAGCGAACGGTCGCGAGGCATTGTTGTTTCGGTGCGAGCTCAGGTTGCTCCTAGTATCCAGCGATGGTGCAATCCCGGCCGCGGACACTGTGGTCGTCTCAGGAGATCGAGGGAAAGGAGTGTACGCCGTGCGTCCAGCGTCCAGCGCCGCTCTCCAGCGCCAGTAGAAGATGACAGCGGCGACGGCAGCTAGAACCGCGATCACGCCCTCCACTACCAGACCAGCAATTGCTCCTGAACTGATTTTGCTAGAGATGGAGTTAGACAACTAATTAGATCGATTTCAAGATCCAGGTCACATACTTTGGTGACGAGATGTCATTGTTGCTTTTTGAATGTGATGAGCGAGAGGAAAGGATAGCCACTGATTGGAATATACCTTGAAGGAACACAAGGAGTGACACTTGGTGATGTAGAAGAAGAAGAAGACGCAGAGGAGCTGGAAAACACGTAACCTGAGCATGCAGAGCAGAACAGAGGAAAGAATGAGGTACTTCGCTATGGTCCACAGTTGCGCATAATCGATAGACAAATATTGCCCACTTGTAGCAGGGAGGTTCGTGAAAATAATTTGGTGTTGACCTGGACCAAGGTTATCGGCATGATAAATCACAACCCCGTAGTTCGTGGGGTAAGCGTTCGTTGCATTATACTGTACACCCTGACCACCATCCAATTGAACAGAGTATGGTCCATTGGAAGGACCCGAAGTCCCAAATAATGTTACGGCCTCGCCTGTTAGGGCCGTTAGCTTGAAGTATGACGATGTGCGACACTGCAAACATGCCCTACAATGTCCCAAGTTATTATTTACGCGCGCTATTCAAGGAAGATGTGCATACTATAAATGTGAACGAAAAACTCGCATCAGATGTGGATGTGAGACTATGGGGAGGTCGAGGTTAACATAATTAAATTTGCATAACGACCATCACCTACTGGCCAGTGCCATTGTTGAACAAGTTCAGGTTCAGGTTGCTGGTGGATGACGTGGTGCTCCATCCAGAATTTTCGTATTGAAAGCGGGGGTCCACGTCTGGAACCAGCTCGGGAACCAACTGATCACCTGTGTTCCCGACTTCGGATTGCCACACGATCTATGCGTTGTGTTAACCCGCTGTCGGACACGGCAGACGTTCCTGACCATGTCGATGTCTACATAGAGACCAGTCGTGCCACCCGTGTTTATCAATTTTACGGTATGCATGTCCTGGCTGACATTCGCGCTGTAAAGTGTTTGCTGGAACAAGTTGTTCCCGGAGCCATTGAAGTTGGGGTAGTTGTTGCTGTCTACTTGAATGGTATACGCCCCGTGGTTTGGTCTGTTGGCACCATAAATCCAAAAGGCTGTTGCGTTGAAGCTGACAGTCGCTGTCCCATCTGCAGCGCTGTTCTTCTGAAAGGTACCCAGGTAATAACTATACGAGGGTATCAATATCAAGGCCAGTCGAGACGACTAGTAAGCTCACTCGATGGCATAGCCATCGTCCTGCGATGATCCAGGAAGCCATGTGGAGTCATAAGAGATGAGAGGTGACTTGTCATCAATTACGGTAGTGAGGAGAGGCATCTTGGGTGTGGAAGAGAAAAGACAGCCTGGCTGATTCAAATATACATAGCACTCGAAGAATTTTCTTACTCAACGGACAGCAAAGTGAAATAGGGCCGAAGTGACCGTCAATTGCATCCGTCGTTCATGTACGTTCACATGGTAACGTGATTACATTCAGATCCCGTCTCCAATCCACAAAAAGACCACCTATGAAGGAGGAGCCCCACCACGAGACTCCTGTTGACCCGAGCCTGTATATCATGTCTGTAGTCGCGTTCATCCATAAACATACGTCAGTCACGTACCTCCCCGTTCTCCACCTCCACCTCGCCCCCTCCCCCTCCCCCTCCCCCTCCCGCGATGTTCGCCATCCCCATTCCGCCAATCACCATCTGAACGACTGCCACGATAAGCTGAGATGGGGTTATTGCATGATAACCAGAAAATCAGCTCAAGTATTTACCACGGTCCCGGTCACCACCCCGATTGCCACCCCGGAAACCACCCCGTTCCCCTCCTCGGTGGAAACCTGTCCTGTCGCCACGGAAGCCTCCACGCATACCACCGCGTTCACCACGATGGCCTCTACCGCGTCCACGACCTCCGCGGGCCGTTGACATGAAACCATCGTCTTCCATCCGTGGTGCAGGGGAGGAGACATCTCCGTTCACCATCGGCGCTGGAGAAGGTAGATTCACTTCAATTGTCTGACCGACAGGTGTTGCCGACTCAGATGGCGCAAAACTCGCTTGGAGATTTGCGATCGAAGGGAGTCCACCCTCTTCATCTGCCTCTGCCCAATCAATCGGTTGAGCAGAGTTTGTCTGTATTGGCCAGTAAATCACATGTATGCGCAAGAGAGGAAATCTGGATCCTTACTTCTACAGGTTCGATGGTGACATTCTCTGCAACTTGGGGTTGTTCCTCGGAAACACCGTTGGGCTCTTCGTCAGGCTTTTCTACCCATTCGGCACCATCTTCAAATGTCGGTGCCTCCAACTCGCTCGCTTGCATGAAATGGAAGCTACTCGAGACATTCAAAGAACCAGGAATACCTGCTACGGGCTCCTCAACGGGCGCAGCCTCAGCTTCGACAGGCTCTGGTTCAACTGGCAGGGGAGTAGGCTCCCGCGGTGGGTTGAGGAAAGACTGAGCGATACTTAACAATCGGGTATCTAGGTTGGGAACGAGCGTCAACTCTTGTGACCTTTAGATTCAGCTGACTTACACGGAACACCATTGAGATCGCCTTCGCCAGATAAGAAACCAGAAAGAATAGTATTTTTGGCATCATTTTCTTCACCTAAAAGGGCTTCGCATGCTGTAAAGATTGCTGAGCCTTCACTGTTATCGATATCTAGGAACACAGGGGGGGCATCCCCGGCAAGTGCGGAACGCAAACGAGGGAGTATCAGTATTAATGAGATGTTTGAAGCGTAAGATGCCTGTAGGAGAATGTGAGATATTGCACGACACGAGACCGATAGGTGTTGTGAAGTCTTGCCTGCGCGGCGGAAATAGCGTCTTGGATTTTGAGAGACTCTACGCGTTCTGCTTCTGCACGTTTCAAAGCTTGGTCACGGGACACCTGAGCTTCGTGTGCCTAAAATGTGTTGCATGCATGGTGGGTCGGTGATCGTCCAGTATAATTATATACACACCTCTATTGATCTTTTGACGTCATCGAGCTCTTTGTAGACAGCCTCGAGAGAAGAAAGGGTTTTGAGAGACCTGATTTGGTCATCGTTGAGTTTTTCATAATCGGTTGCTGCATAGCTTGCGATGCGAGACTGTTGTGAGGTCGGACGGGTTAACAGCGCAAGCCTTTGGGGGGGATAAGAGGGCGAATAGAGCATACGATTTTCTTGTTCAGAGTGCGCATGCGCTTCTGCACGAGCTCGATGATGGGGCTAGATTTGGGGCCGAGGGGGTCGTCGTGTGTGGGGGCCTCGGAAGCTGGGGCGGGTTCAAGAGCAATGTTGTCCTCCTTGGTATCTGTTTCATTGGGAGCACTGTCGGCGGGGGCGGAGGGAGCGTCAGGTAATGTGACGGAGCCTTCTGCTGGTGAGCCTGGTGTTTTGCTCTTGGTGCCGGCCCTGCGCTTTTTCCTTTGAGATTTGGATTGAGCGATGGGGAGAAGCGCGCCAGGAATGTGACGAGAGGAAGCGATCTCAGCCATGGAGAAGACGAGCAAGATGCGTTGAACGAGACAAGGTGGAAAAGAGAAGGAATTTGAAGGTCGTCTAGTCGAAATTCCCACGCATAACTTTGACATGACCATCGACGCTGAGCTCGTCCGACACGGCGATCTGTCCTTTGTCGACGGCAACGTCGCCCTCCTCGCCGACTCGGAGTATTTCATCGTACACAAGGGTCTCATCGTACGCCAATCTCCAGTCCTACACGACCTCATCAATGCCATCGACCCTGCACCTGTCATCGAGGGCCGTCCCGTACTCGCGCTACCCGACTCGTCCCGCAGTATCGCATATCTCTTGCAAGCACTGTATGACGGCATGTCTGTACTTTTTACTTCCTTCTCCCCCGCGCACTTTGACATTCATTAGCTCCTTTCTCACCTACGACGAACCGGGCTTTCCCGTCGTTGCCAGCCTCCTCCGCGTCCTCACTATCTACAAGGTCCTCCGCATCCGACACGATATTCTCCGTGTCCTCTCCTTCTCTTGGCCGACAACCCTGTCCCAGTGGGAATCCCGTGAACACTCCGTAACAACCCCCGACGGCGTATATTCCCCCCGCCCTAGTTTACCCCATCCCGTGTCGGTAACTTCTTGTCATCACGTCCAGTGACTCACTCCGCTTTCGATCGCAGAGATGTCATCAAGCTGGCCAGAGACATCAACGCTCCTTTCCTCTTGCCCTCCGCCATGTACGATCTTTCCCGTTCCGCTCCTAGCGAAGCCGCAACAGGTGTCTTCAATGCCCAACTCGGCGATTACATCCGTTTGGACGAAAACGATCTCCTTTGCGTTCTTCGTGGGCGTGAACATGCTGCGCGCTACTTTTCTACCTTTATCGTGAACGAACTCGAAGGAAGAACCCCTTCCGCCTGGTGTCTTCGTCGCAACGACCCGAGCCCTATAGCGAAGCGTACTTGTCAGATGGCGTTTGAGGCCATTACCTTTGAACTCCTCCGAGATATCAACGGAATCATTAGCCACCGTACTTCGGACCCACTATACGCTATGTCTGACGCCGAGGCAATGCAAACGAGAGAAAGCGTTCCGGACGACAACCCTCCCACCATGCGGACATGCGAGATATGCCGTGCCGAGTTCTCCTCTGCGGTCCTTACAGCAAAAGAAGATTTCTGGCGCAAACTTCCTCTCTGGTTCAGCGTAGATGTATCAAAGTGGGGTTGATCATCGTTCCATCACACTGTATAACTGGCTCATGTATTTCCATATGGCGTGGCACAAATTGATTAGTATTTTGATGCATGTCTTCCTTTGAATTTTCGACCTTGCGTGCCAAGTGTCAGCTTCCGGACTCGGTGGACAATTCGCCATCATCCCTTCCCTGGCTCAAGTCGATGTTGCTTTCTGAGACTGATAATGTGTCAGAATCGGAAGCGGACACAGAGGGTTGGCAGCGTGCCTCAGATGCAGAACCATCGCCCAACAGAGAGTCCAATGGGACTGAGAGCGAGGAGGAAGACGAGGACCATGATGCCACGATGTACGTCTCATTCTGCTTCTCCGAGCGCCGCATACATACTGGTCGACGCAGCGAAACGATGGCACAGATCGAGGATCTTACGCTCAACATCTTGGAGCAAATCGTCACCTCACTCACCCGAAGAAATCAACATCCTGCCGTTGGAACACGCTCGCATCGACAAACCGATGGTAAAGTTGAAATTCGAATCGCAGACAGACGAAAAGACATGATTGGAGGGTAAACAATAGCGATCGTATTCGCTGTCTGCATTGGTAAACCTGTATTGTCCAGATGCCACGCTTCACGAGTTCTCCGCTTCCCTGCTCAAAACAGGAGCCCGAGTTCACGACCTATCGGTATGTAAAAGAGATTTTCACTCATAGTCACTGGCGCCTGACATACTAGCTGATCACCAGCCCAACTTTTACGAGTAATGAATTGTGCACACGAGGCCCTCAGCGAGAACCTTCCGCTAACCAAACGGTAGGAGAAAGTCTTCTCTGGGTGCAGATAACGAACTTGTAGGTCACAGTGATCTATTCTACAAGGACGTCCCGCTATTCAAATCACAACGGACAGTGGACAAGGTGCGCATATACGCAATGAGATCGGATGACATCTGACTAGTTCAGCTCGTGGACGACCTTGCAGCTACTTTGAACCTCGATAGAGCCCATTTGAACATAGTAACTATTCTTACGGACACCATTTTTTGTAGCTGAACCCGTTCGTGTAGCGTGCCACCTCGAAGGGACTCGTCTGTGGTAGTGGCCTAATAATACACTTACTGGATGGTCAAGTTTTGCTAGTAAATGACTCCGAGGTACGGATGATCTTCCGCTTGTGCCCTTGACCACGGACATGGACATCATTAGGGCATGTTGATCCCGGCCGGCGAAGATATCGAACGCTTTGAAGTCACGTCTGATGTTAGGTGGGTTCTTGTGATCGAAAAGGAGGTAACTTACTCTTTCATTGAATTCGACTGCTATTGACGCGAATTTCCCCTGAAAACCAGGCAGTCTTTCAGACCCTGTGCCGATTACAGTTCACCAGGTACCCGGGGTTACCAGGATGTGGGTTAATCATCACGGTGAAACGTCATGCCTGCTGTTGTGGGCCTCCACTCACTTCGAACAGGGCAAGGGATATCCAGATATCGCCACTCGGCAACTCGTGAGGACGCTATCAGACAACCTGCCGGAAGAGTGAGCAGCCAGGATCTGATTGTACATGGCTGAGAGCTTCTTTGCAGAATACCAATAATGGGACTGGTTGACGGAGATGCCTACGGTCTGGACATACTTTCAGTTTACAGATACGGTAGTCAAAGCATGCGACACGAAAACGAAAAACTCGCTGCGCATCGCATTCAATGGCTCGGGGTCAGAGCTTCGGAACTCACGGAGTATGGGGCAAGTTGGTCCACAATATCCTTTCCTAAACGTTTTCACAGCCTAGATATTCACTTGGATGCGCTGATCCCTATCACGAAACACGACGAAAAGAAGGTGAGTCGTCTTGATTGTCATTATTACTGAGCTAACCGTGCTAAAGGCCATGGCAATGCTACAACACCATGGAAGTAGTTTGCCCGTGGAATGGAGGCGCGGGTTCTGAGCTGATTTACGTGGCATTCTGCTGATTTCTTTCCAACAGGAAAGAACTCATGCGCATCTTGCACACCAGAAGGAAGGCGGAAATCGAGATTTTGACGAGTGGCGGGTCAGCAAGTCAAGTCGAAGAACCCAGGGGAACGTCGTGCCTCGTGCATTATCTTTGTCACAGAATCCTTCATTTCGTAGAAATGTCCATGTAACACGACCATGATTCCCAATTGTAATCTCCTTGACAGGGATATCATTTGTTCAGTGCCAATGGTTGAGTATCCTCCCCTTCAAAGGTGAAATATTGTCCCGATACGCTGGGAGTGGAGCAGTCTGCCAGTGAGGGGAACCCTCAGGATTGTTTCCGCGACGATTAAAGGTGGGGCTGAAATAGGATTCATATATGCGTCGAACGCAGTGGCTGCATGGCCACCAAGTACTGGTGAAACAAGGATCATCGCCCAGAATAGTAGGTGATTACTTGATCGGGGCGCCTGTTCTCAACGTTGCCATATGATGATGCACGAGACAGTCGGATGGCTGCAAGAACACGAAAAGTTTATTCTTCCCATCTTAGAACCCGTCTCATCATACTTCTCTATACCCCGGTTGGATGACAAACCCCAAGATCCAATCCTCCAAACCATACATTCATCGCCCGCTCGATCTAGGTCACTGCACGACCCACCTGCTCAACCACCGTCCACTCCCGCATTCCATCGTGCTCAAGTATCTTTGGATGCTTCGACGCAGATCTCTAAGCCAGCGCTCACTCCATTGTGGAATGAAGCTTCACTTCCTCACCCCCAAGACGTTGTGAGTGTGTCTGTCGTCCTAATCCGTGGACTCGGAGTCATTCAGTGTACACGACAGGATCGTTCATTGTCTTGGGGGCCGAATCCCCCTTCGAGCAGTCAAAGCTCTCCATTCTTGACAGAACAACATCCTAGTGTCTTGGGTTCTCTGCAGAACTGGTCAGTCCTCAGTAACATATCCACGAAAACGGGGCAGTCGAAGAATAAGAACCGATGACAGTGATTTAGGGCACAGCCTAGTATGCACGTGAATTATTCAAAAGTTGCTCGATTCCCGGAAAGCGATTTCTTTGGTTCCCTATACTTGGTTGTACTGGGAACCTCGTCGCCGTTGTTTGTGTGGGACGTGCGCTCACAGTTATTTGTCCGAGTGGTGTCGTCAGATGCCTCTGAGTTCAACGGGATATCACCAAGGTTCGGATCACTTTGGATTCTCCATCTCCTGTCGTAGTAACACGCGTTTGAAGCATCTTGCAACGCTTTCTTGACTTGGGTACTCTAGTACGTCGGTTGGAGCAGCTGATCCAGCAACTTCGTAAGAGGTAAGGATGCCATTTATGCTTTCTACGACTCATAGATACGATTTGAAGTCGAGACAAGGGCGTACTAATACCACTGTGCATGCATTTGCACATGGCCTTTCATCTGTCCTGATGTTTGTTCGAAACCGTTTGTCGTCCGGACCGCTTTCCCGTGCCGCAGAGTATTCGGGCGTCCACTGCCTCACTACCCTGTGGGCTTACTACGCTGGGCTGGAGCAGGTGGTGATCTCTCTTGCCTCGATGTGTTCTAGGGTACGTGATAACTGGTCTGATTGAAACTGTCATTCTCATCTCAAAACTAGAATATTGACACCTCTCCCGACAAATTTTCCGAGGTTCCGACCTCTCCAGTTGAATTGTTATCCCTTGTCTACAACACCTTCGAAATGCATATAGAATGTCACTCTCCCCGCGATGTCACAGCTATCATAGCGTATATCCTGACAGTCTCATCCAAGCCATACATCCATGCCCTTTGCAGGTTGTTAGCCTATGGAGAAACTCGCCAGGTGCATACCATCACCACGGAGAAACCTCAATTCATGGATATGACATTTGAAGGCGATGAACCAGAGAATTCTTGGCGTGGTGAGGAAGGCGGCATCGATGCAGAGGGTCCGTTTCCGAAATTTATCTCCGCAAACTTGGCAAGCATCCTCCCAGCCGCTCACAAGTCATTGAAGCTACTTGAGGCCGCTCAGCCAAAGCACCCGATTTTCTCTACCGAACTACCATCAAAAGAAATCTCATGGGTATGGAATAAAGAGAGCATCGAGAGCCTGTGGAACGGGATCGAGGTCGATCGTAGCCCTGTAGCTCACGACACAAACTCACTCCAATCTCATCTGGATGATTCACAAACGGAGCAGCCGCCGGACAACCACGATCTACTTGCGCAGTTCAGAGTGTTCGATTTGGAACCAGGATCCATTTCGTCCTCTGAACCTGACCCTCAAGTGATCCTTGGCGAACTCGTACTCAACTTTCCGACTATGCTACCAAACATCACACCAAGCCCATCCCTTCTATGTGGACTCATGTTTAGACCTCTTCAGGAGCATGCCGCATGCCTCTCCCGTGCACTTTTGGCAGTGTTTCTTGATCGGTCTTCCTTCCTCTGCATTGACGCCCACCTGGAACTACTTCGGTCTCATATGCTGCTCACATCACATTCGTTCAAGTCACGCCTCTCAGCCGCTTTGTTTTCCGACGCGGAAGATAGAGAAACTGACAGCGTGCAATTGTACAATCTTCTGCGATACAAGTGGAAGGCCACAACGCTTCCTGACCAATCTCACACTGGCCGATGGCCCATAGGATTGGCACCCCTCCTGGTGACCAGAGATTCCTGGCCTCCCGGTGGTTCAGAGCTCAGTTTCCTCCTGCGCACAGTTATAGTTGACTCCCAGCAAAATAGTCCTCAAAGCGCAGACAGTACAGATTCTGATTTAAATGGCGCACATCGTGTGATGGCCGAGGCAGAATTTCGCTTGGGTTTTGCCATACGCGAGCTCACTGGCAGGGGACACGACCGATGGCTAGATCCTCTCTGTAGGTTGAGGATCTGTTCGATCTGAATCATTGCTAACAGAGCGTTCACAGCTATCGAGTGCGCCTGATTTACTCTGAGACGCTGCCCTTACTTACACGCAATAGAGCGTTAGATTTCTTATATCTCGATTACAAGGTTCCACAACCCCTGCAAGCGTTGATTCCGACAGCGGTCCTTTCGAAATATCAGAGGATATTTGCACTCTTGCTCCGCTTGATGCGAGGTAGGTTGACCGATGCTTGTATGCTACATAGCTAACCTTGAATAGTCGAGTGTGCGATTCGCTTTGTTTTCCGCCTGACGCGTACCACCGCTCTTCCTCTGTTCCCAACGCTCACACCCTCTCGTCGACGGCTACTCCACTTCCGGTTCGCGGCACACTCGTTTCTCAGCACCCTTTCCACATACATATATGATACCGCCATCGGAGGCAACTTTGATGCCTTTCTCTTACGCATCGCGGCTTGTCGGGAGACTCCCGACGCCTGGAGTGGCTTCAAGGATGTCTTTGCCCTTGCGGAGTGTCACTCATCTGTGCTGGATGATATACTCAGTGCTTGCCTGCTCAGATCGACTCAACGGGCCGGTGCCGATCTCTTGCGAGGGACGTTGGAGGTGGTTCTCGAGTTTTGCGTTCTGGTGGGTGATTTGAAGGACGGTCGGGTGGCGGAGTATCAAGCATCACCCGCCTTGGATGCACTCTACGCTTCTTTCCGTAAGAAGGTATCTGCATTGGTCAGTCAAATAGTGTTCGTCAACATGCATGATCGCAGTATTGACCTGACAGTCAGATTCGGACCTTGGAAGTCATTGTGGAAAGGCACGGAAAAAGTCAAGGTGCAGAACAGCTTCAAGCCGCATACCCTGAGTGGGAGACCCGGGTTCTCCCAGGGGGTGTGGATGCACTTCGGCATCTCTTGACATCCCTGAGCCAAAACGATTGGTGGACGAAGCTGTGAAGTGACTCTGTCATTGCAAGCATGCAGTCATAACTACATTGGTATGAGTAATAGTCCGAGATCCGTGGATGTATAAATCTATAAGCATAAGCTAAAACATTCCCTATGTGTCGTAACAATGAGCATAAACAAAAATTGGCTACACGACGGTAATCGTACAAGATAGGAGGGAAAAATCAACCTTTGAAAGCCTCACTGAAGAGATCTGGAGCCCGTACGGAAGGTGGAATCGGGGTCATGTCCTTGGTAGTCCGCCTGCTCTCCCGAATCCATATTGTACGCACCTCTTCCTCTCGTGGATCCGTACTGGTTGATGTACCGTCCACGCCCAGACCCCGCAGCACTTCTTCGACGCGAAGCGAATCGACCAATCGGACCTCCTGAACAAAAGCGGCGCTCTTGCTTGGTGATCCGAATGAAGACGTCCGACCAATACCCCGGCGACCAGACTTTGAAGGAGAAAGGGTCGTTGCGCAAGGAACGGATGATGACACGATGCCAGACGTCTCCAACACACTGACAAGGTCGGAGAACTCACTGCGAGAAACTGGCGAGAAAATACCGTTGTCGGAGCGTTCCAGGATCATGGTATAATAAGTATACAGTTGGGGAAGTTCGAGAATGCGGAGCTTGGAAGCCGAGCTGGTGCGTTTGGTGGGGGTTTTGAGAAGTGAATTTGAAATGGTGGATAGAGGGAGAGCGGCATCCCTTCTCTTCGAGGCAAGGACGATTGCGAGAAGTACTAGTCTTGATTGTAAGCCGAGGTTGCGAACCTTGACCACTGTCTCACTATTGCTGAACTGGACGGGAGCATGTGGATTCGAGGGATTGGAGTGAGGGTTGGTGGAAGGCAGGTAGGCTTTAAGCGCGGCTAAAATGTGGTTTGGCGTGACTGGAGGCACAGGAGCCTCGAGAGGGTTTTCGACAACAGGGGTGGAAGATGAGACGGCAAGGTCGATTGCGCCTCGAAGGACCTCGAAAAGCGTCCTCACGTCACCGGTCTGAGAAGCAACCTTTTTGGAAAGCAAGGTCAAGGGGCCGATGGGCAAGAACTTGTTGAGTTGCTCAGAGTTTTCGGCGTTGGACAAGGGTGATAGGCGCGCTTGTAATACTTCGAGTAGTTGAGAAGCTGGGTACGCGCCGAAATGAAGGGTCAGGACGTTGGCTGCCTCGTCGTTTGACAGACTTGCAGAGGCAGGGAGGGTATGCGTGTTTGCTATGCCAATGATGCGAACAGAAGAAGAGTGCTTGCGAGCAAACGAGAATATGGCGGAGAGGGCATGAGGGGACTTTGCAATATGATCGAGCTCGTCAAGGACGATGAGACTGTGAGAAGTGCGTCAGTATGCGCGGGATGATGACAAGGGATGTGGTACCATCTTCGGTCTTGTGAAGCTAGTATTCTGTCCAGAAGGCGCTTTCCCTTTGCCTTTGCGCCTCTGTTCCGCTTGACCAACGTGGAACTCTCGATGTTTTCGCAGAGACAGTCCCAGAGGTTGTCCACGTTGTTCAAGGCCATGCAGTTGACTGTTACTACCTTGAGATCTTGGCAATACTCGAGCCCGGACAGGACAGAGTTGACGAGTGCGGTCTTTCCGGTGCCAGGGGTTCCAGAGATGAAGAGAGAAGACTTGGATGGTACATGAGACGCGTCGCTCTCGCAGGCAGACGCAATAAATTTCGCGATCACGTCGCGTTCAGTAGACCTCCCAGTGATTGTGAAGGTTCCGTTGCAGGTTGATCTGAGCAACGCGCGAATGCGCGCGTATATAGGGAGAAGGGCGACGGGGGGCATTGGAGTGTGTTGAGGAAGAGGACACAACGCGTCAACAAAACGCGTCTCGATCAAGTCAATGCATTCCCACGCGCTAATATTTGTTCAAGAATGTCGGACCTCACAAACACCGACTTGGGTTTTAATTTTAGTAGTCGGACTGCGTTACGTAGGGCACTGCCGACTCCACGATATCAGGACCCTCAAAAATAGGCAGCATGTCTGTGCTAACCCCAGTGGCTTCCTCCCCGCCAACCCCTTCACAGACGTGGTCCCGGACAGGATGCCCTTGGTCTCCTACGTGATCGACGACAAGTCCCCCCTGATCTCGTATGACGCCACTTGGTTGCCAGGTAATGCCTACGATGACACCTTTGCCACCGAGTACGTCCTCTAGATTAGTCTCTCGACGTCGTCACCGATTCCCTCCGCAGCTACTATCTCGGCACATTCACAACAAACAATGTGACAGACGGCGTGGCATCGTTCAATTTCAACGGGACTAGCATTTGGATTTATGGGGCGAACCGGCCAAATCACGGGAGTTACACCGTTCAAGTGGATGGCTCAACCTATTCAGGCTTCAATGGTGCCGGGAACAACTTATTCCAGCAATCCCTTTTCAACGTATCGACGCTCAACCAGGGGATGCATAGCGTAAAGTTGACAAACACCGCATCTAACAGCCTTTATGTGGACATTGACATGGTTAGCTGAAACTTCCCGTCCAACTGTCAAGTGCTCAACGTCGCATAGATTGTTTGGCAATCCGAAGTTGGAAATACAGACGACCAGTTGCTTCCCGAAATAATTCAAGACGCGGATTCTCGCTTTCAGTACCAGGAACCAGCTTGGAGCACATCCTCTCCCTCGAGCAACTTCAACTTTGCCTTGTTTAACAACGGTACTGGCCAGTAAGCAGTATCAACCGGTCAGTTTCGCCCAACTTATTGTCTTGATTGTCTTAGTATCACACAGACGTACGATGCGACTGTGACGTTCACGTTCACAGTGAGCCTCACTTTAAATTCCTTGCGTGTGACTTACGTACTATACAGGGCATGCTTGTTATTCAGCCATCGTTACGCATCTCTGACGCATTTATCAGGCGAGGCTATAAGCCTTTTTGGGACTTCCGGGCCTTCCAATGGACCGTACTCAACTCAATTAGATGGTGGTCAGACCGTGCAATACAATGCGACGAACACATACCCTACCAACTACGGGGTTATGATCTACCATGCTGATAATATTGGTCCCGGTTCACATCGGCTCGTTCTTACCAACCTCCCGGCCTCAAATGGGCAATCCCTCACCATCGATTATGCGCAGTTGTGGACTATAGCCAGGTATTTTGCCATTAGTTTTGTTTCATTCACCTTGCTGACCAAGCTGTGTATTCTACAGTTCTACTACCACTTCCCCATCACCGAATTCGGATGTTGTTTCGCAAGAGTGAGTGTTATGAATCAAATGGTACCTGCCGCAGACAGCTGACTTATTCCATCGCTAGCAAACTCAGTTCAGGAGCAATTGCTGGCATAGCTATTGTAGCCGTAATTGCAGCTATCTGTGCTGGAGCTGCGTTCTTCTTTTATCGGCGTTGGAAAGCTGCTATGGCCACTCAACATGATCTTTACCGAGCTTATACTCTCCAGGGACGCTTTCCTGGGTCGGCTACTGCGGCCCCGACCGGCATTTCCTCATCGCTGGAGACCAGAAGCAACGCGAACTTATTGCGAAACGATGCCACGGCCCAAGCTTTTTCTGGGAGGGCTCCACAACTTGATGGAGCTACCCCTATAGTGACCGGTTCTCGCGACTCCCGAAGCATCATCGATACAGTGAGTTCACCAACCCAGTCTGCAATGGACGAGGTGTGTCCCTTTCGCCTGGTTCAGTATTCCAAGGGTGTTGAATGCGCTTATGCCTGTAGGGTTTGGGACGGAGGCTGCTGCCAGAAGCACCCGGAGGAGGCCTGTCAGTGTCCGACGAATTTCCAAGACATGCGAATGCGCGACGCCCTCAAAGCATGACAACGGTTAACCACAGCTCCATTGCGGCTGGTGAGCTTCCACCGCCAAACTACAACCAGGCGACTGGGGGTGGAGGCTGAGCTGCCACTTAAAAGATGTGCATGGTTATGGGCGGTTGTTTATCTCGTCACCTTTATTGATACGCTATTTTTGCGCCAACACTGGCAGGAATGCTGAACACCCTTCATTGCATTCATATGCTCTAGTCTGGTTAGTCACTTGGTAGATCACGATGTTGATAAACTTGAATCATTCGACACTCGTTTTTACATCTTGCCTTCGCCATGATGCAGTGTGGCCTCCGGCATCCGAGTCCGACGAAGGCCAACTTAGGCTTTTTGTTAGTTGACTTGTATCACGGACGCTCATCACGCATGTTGGATGATTGGTCCCATACACTCCTTCAGACCGATCCTATGAGGATTTACCGCGCCAAGAGGGATGCTGCACATCGGAGTGTCACTTCCAAGTATAACATTCTTGGGTTCATATCTTCCGGAACGTATGGCAGGGTCTACAAGGCACAGAGCGTCGAGTCCGAAAGTGTCATGTACGCGATCAAAAAGTTCAAGCCGGACAAAGAAGGGGACGTCGTGACGTATACTGGCATCAGTCAAAGCGCAATTCGGGAGATTGCAGTAAGCTCTTACTCTGTTCACAGAAACTTTCACGAATACGACTCGTCATGAACAGCTCAACAGAGAAATATCTCATGAAAACGTCGTCGCCCTCAAGGAAGTCGTTCTGGAGGACAAATCAATTTATATGGTCTTCGATTATGCAGAACATGACTTTCTGGTACGTTCCACATGTTAGGTAGGATGCTAAGTTTGAGCCTATGGTCTACCCTATTCACAGCAAGTCATCCACCATTACTCTCAAACCCTCCGCATCCAGATCCAATCTCAAGTCCTCAAATCTCTGGTTTATCAGCTTCTAAATGGCCTCGTATATCTACATTCCACGCATATTCTACACAGGGACCTCAAGCCCGCTAATATACTTATTACTGCTTCAGGAACCGTCAAGATTGGGGACCTCGGCCTCGCTCGTCTGATTCACAAGCCCTTACAACCCCTTTTTGCTGGCGACAAGGTTGTTGTCACAATATGGTACCGTGCTCCCGAGCTCCTCATGGGTGCAAAGCATTATAATAAGGCGATCGATTGTTGGGCCGTCGGCTGCGTTTTCGCAGAGCTGGCGAGTTTACGGCCAATATTCAAGGGCGAAGAGGCAAAATTAGACTCGAAGAAGAATGTTCCATTTCAGAGGGATCAGCTTTTAAAGATCTTCGAGGTTCTTGGCACGCCAGACGGTAAAGGGTGTTTTGGTGCTCACCGTGAATCTTGTCGTTGACTTGCTTTGAAGAGAAAGAATGGCCTGGTGTTTGTGACATGCCGGAATGCCAGAATATGAAACGACTCGATGCGTGCGTGGATGGACAGGCTGCTGGACAACTTGTACTAACTTCATCCCTCTTCAAGATACCAAAACCGCCTCGCGGAGTGGTGTCAGTCACGGATTCGATCACAGCAAGGGCATGATTTACTCCGTCAGCTATTTGCATATGACCCCGACAAACGATTAACTGCGAAAGAGGCTCTAGGCCATAGGTGGTTCCAAGAAGATCCTCGACCCACACGGAAGTTAGTTTGATCAAGGTCCCTTTCCTCCCTCACCCTGCTCGGTGCTCATAGCCGTTGTGATTTTCGACAGTGTGTTTCAATACGTGCCAGCTCACCAAATACCGCCTCAACGTCGAATCACTCAGGATGAAGCGCCCTCCATGATGGGTGTTCCTGCGCCAACGCAGCCGCACACACAACCACAAGGCCCAACCGCACACGGGCATGGGCAAGGTCAACACCTGTCACAGCAATCCAAACCTGGTAGCACCACTAGTTTCACAAGCGTCAGTGCTGGAGCTGGGGCCATGCAAGGGTACACCACAGTTCAGGGCGGGTCTTCCAGGAAGAAAGCTAGACTGGGATGACCCTTGTTGTGTGCGGAGACATTGTTCCATGGACTAATGACCACATGGGTGCCGGTGATCCCGATTCTTGACAGCGTGTGTGAACGAAACACATGATATCATCTAACAACTGGCACTACTACCTTTTTTGATAGTCTGATTTGGAATAGCTGATTTACATAAAATTTTCTGGTTGCCACCATGAGACCCAGAGGCATGTTAGCAAGGCCTTATGACAGTCCAAAGGAGAGTAGATCTGGCCATTCCAGCCGGGTGTCCAAATGTCCATGCGTTACTCGAAATATCGATTTGATAAGTCCAAGTTGTTGATAACTTGTTTATTTTAGGGAATCCTGTGCTGTTCAGAACCTTCAACCGGCCGCATCGGACGTTCGATACTCGGTGCTCAACGGTTCAATCCCGAACAGTACTGACTCAAGACTCAAGGCTCCGTGCGATGGCAGCAGCCAAGTCGCAGAAGAATGGGTTTTGGTCACCCGAACTTCTTTGTTACTTCGTGGCTGGAGGCGTCGCAGGTGCTGTGTCTCGGACTGTCGTGAGCCCGTTAGAAAGGCTGAAGATCATACAGTGAGTAATGCTCCCACGGCTGAACGTGTTTTACTTTCTGACGACAGCTTCTCGAAATCGTTAGGCAAGTGCAGCCGAGTAGTTCCAATGCCCAGTACAAGGGAGTCTGGCGTAGTCTTGTGAGAATGTGGAAGGAAGAAGGTTTTTCAGGCTTCATGCGAGGGAATGGCATCAACTGCCTGCGGATAGTGCCTTATAGTGCCGTGCAATTCGCGACCTACGAGCAGCTGAAAAAGGTCAGTGAACAATGGTCCACCCACTCTTGCTGTTCGACTAGTAAAACCACGATAGCTTTTCACTCGCAATAGGCCAAAGGAACTTGATACCCCGACACGTTTGATAAGCGGTGCATTAGCTGGCATCACCTCAGTTTGTGCGAAACGTCCTACATAGTTCCTCTTCAGTCTGATGCTCAGATTTGATTTTAGGCTCGACATACCCTTTGGACCTCGTCCGTTCGCGTTTATCTATCGCCACGGCTAGTATATCTGTGCAAAACCAATCACGTTTAGCAGGATCCACAGTCTCTGCCTCGTCTTCTACCCTTGCCGCATCGAGCTCTACGCCGAAGCCACGCTACACAAAGGCTGATCTAACAGTGCTTGGAATGACTCTCAAAGTCATGCGTGAAGAGGGCGGTGTTCGTGGATTGTATCGTGGGCTTGTTGCAACAGCGATGGGGGTTGCTCCATATGTTGGGATCAATTTTGCAACGTATGAGGCTCTGCGCGGCATACTTACTCCCCCGGGTAAGACCAACACCGCTAGGAAGTTGATATGCGGTGCTCTAGCCGGTATGGAGCCACTCGTACCCGGGTTTCAGTTGCACTGAATGTACACATCCTCCAGGGTCTATTTCGCAAACGTTGACGTATCCATTCGACGTCCTGAGAAGGAAGATGCAAGTCGTGGGCATGCCTGGCGGTGGGATGGGATACAAATACAGTGGAGCGTTGGATGCATTGAGGGCAATCATCCAGACCGAAGGGTTCCAGGGGCTATATCGTGGTATCTGGCCCAACTTACGTGAGTCTGTCATTATCATGGACACATGGCATGCCGATGGCAACGCTTAACGTCGGATCACAGTCAAGGTCGCACCCAGTATAGCAACGTCCTTTTTCACCTACGAGCTGGTCAAAGATCTTCTCATTGCATCGTGATGGTATCATGAGAGCGCGTTTCCATCACTCTTACGCGCGTCTGTAATCTAGACATACGGATAGAATGTTGAAATATGTATGTATCCACAATAGTACTAGACAATTTTAATAATACAAAATAACGTCCAAAATTGGTGTCCCAAGGTACTGTGACCCTGCACTTACCCTGCAAAGGTCGTTCCACACGGCGAGCAGCGCCGCGTGTTCGTTTCCGCTCTCTCATCCTCCTTTGTGCAACCCGCACAGGTGAGACCAAGTTGGTGGTCTTGACTGATCATCATCAGCTATCAACCTTGACGTCGTGACCAACGTCTCCGTTGCATTTTTTTTCTCGCACCGGATCTGCATGGTGAGTGCCCTATCTTTGTCGCTACACGTTCGTGGCCTTGCTGCCACTGCATTGCATTCTCTGGTCCTCCACCTTCCTTTGCCAGGATCCGTGTTGACGGCTCTAACCGCTCCTTTATGCTGTAGCACCGTGATCATCATCTCATTTAGGTGATCCTCAGGCTCATATCTTGCTTGGCTCGATCTGCTCTGCTGCCCCCTCCATACCGGAAAAATACTGGTCTAGCCAAGGGGTACCTCATGGTCCAGAACAAGCAATCTTCCTCCACGTTTCAAGCCTCGCTTTCGTCCTCGTTTTCCTCGTCCGCTACTTCGCCCATGGTGCCACCTGCAACCCCCTCCTCTCATTCGGGCATTCCAGCCGCCGATCAACTCTCTTCACCCCCTTCCACCACGTTTAAGAGTATCTTTGGTGTACCTGCTTCCAGCCACCATCCTCATTCTTCCCCTTCTACTCCTTCAATGGGCCAGGTTGCTAGCCGGCCTCACGTCGCCTCATCATTGTCACCGTCATCAGCGCCTTCTTCTCTGGGTGTCTCGGAGTCGCATACCGGGAGTCGGTTCAAACGTGCTCTAGTCGGGCGTCGGAAAAAGTCAGACACTGTCCCTCCACCGTCCCCAAGACTTGATAAAGGGAAGGAGCCCCAGATCGACGAATCACTGCATGCCTCAAAGGGTACTGCACCACGTCCGCTGGGAGCGAAGCAGCTCACCCTGCAGCTCGCGCAACATGTCTTCAACAAGAAGTCTGCGCCTGCGTCCCCTGCGACGAGTAGTCTTAGTCTACCACCTCCGACTCCGCCTCCCAAGCATGCTCATCGGCCGGCCTCCCCACCACCCTGCCTCACGCCAGTCAACACCAATATCGATAAACGCATCTCCCTTATAACATCCACTAGTCCTATTGTACCGGCGCTAGATTACATGAACAAGAGCGCCGAACCCTCGCAGCAGGTCGCATCGAAGCAAAACGAACGGAAAGATCTCGAGAGGCCGGAATCCAAAGATGTTCGCAGGAAAAGCGATTCTACATTGAGCCTCCATACCATCCGCCCCAGCTTAGGGAGCAGGACGCCTCGCCCTGTTTCGCTTGCGGAGTCACTACATTCCACTCACACCATCGTACCGATGAATAAGCGCCTAAGTGCACTAATCACGGACGCGGAGTACGTCATGGCCGAAGAAGAGGATGGGTCAAGAGATGACGAAAAGGGGCGAACATTTGGTCGTCCTTCTCCCGCCTCGTCGTTGCGACTCAGAGACAGGCGGTCTCAATCGCTAAATCTGGGCCCACCTCTTTCGTTGATGGTTTCTGGCTCTACCGTTTCGAGTGCAACGATGAGTTTGGAGACGATCACAGTCACTCTTCCTAGATCGGCGTCAGAAGCATGCGAGCGGGAGCGCCTTGCTAACAGGGAGACGGCGACAACGACTTTCTCCTCGCTACCTTCAAACACTACCCGGGATGCTGCAACGCGACAAGTCAACGCCATTTCCTCCTTAAATCAAACAACTTCGCGGGTTGAACGAAGTTTGCCAGACCTTCCACATCCACCACCAAATACTACGTCGCCCGCAGTAGCCCATTCTCCCCAACCATTATTCCGCCAGACAGCCATCAGCATGACATCAGGCTTTGCCCCTGCTGCTGGGCTGGCACGACGCGCTGTGGAAAGAATGGGTCGAGTTTGGGGTTCGAAAAGTTCATTTTCAAGTCCCCTCGCTTCGCCCCTTGGTGAACCGTCATCCAATTTCGGCACCGGACCATCATCCCGTGCAAAAAACTCAAACCACTTGGAGTCTTCACATCATGCATATGGTAGGAGGGTTCGCCACCATCCACAGACACCGTCTGTTAGCTCTACTGCCTCATCTTTATCCGACCATGAGGGGCCGCAGCTCGGCAGATGCATCCGAGGTCCTGTTCGTGTACCAGGTGTTGGTGGTCTGGTCTTCGGAAGGGAGCTCCAAACTTGCGTGGAAGAGACTGCCATAGACTCTACCCGGAACGTTCTCCGTGCCCAGAGCTCTTGGCAGAGTGGACGGGAGGAATCGGACAACTCAGAGCATGCCCAGTGGAGTCAACCTTCGGCGCCGTTAGAAGGCCGTCATGTTCCCGCGTTGGTGGTTAGATGTGCACAGCATATTCTTGCGTGGGGTGTTCAAGAGCAAGGGCTTTTCCGGTACGTAATACGGAGGCATACTCTTTAGTCATGAATACTGATTGTTCGCTCTAGTGTTAGCGGTCGTTCATCTCATGTAGTCAAGTTGCGCGCTGAGTTTGATACTGGTGAGTGTTGAATCCGTTCCATGGATTAGAGATTAATAATGACTTTAAACGCAGGGGCCGATTTTGATATCGCACAATCTAGCCCTGGTGACTTGGATCCTCACGCTGTCGCTTCTGTATTCAAGGCCTACTTGCGAGAGTGTGAGTGGCCTGGTTCGCTTTTGGTACAGCTTTTGACTGACATATACTGGAGTGCCCGAGCCCATCGTGACAAACCAGTTGATGCCCTACTTTGACGCTGCTGTGGCCTCGGAGCGGTTGACCAATAACATTCAAGATCCACCCCCATCACATAACCTCCATGGAATTCGGAAACCTCCGTCTCTCTCAACACTTGGAATGCCAAACTTCGGCGTGTCTCATCCTCCATCTGAATCGCTGCGCAAAGCTCTATCGACTCTCATATCTCGCCTGCCGCAGGAAAACCGCGACTTGCTCTTCACGGTGACCGAAGTGATTAATCACACTGCTAAGAGGAGCTCAGAGACCAAGATGCCGCTCAGTAACTTGTTGCTCGTGCTATGTCCCAGTTTGAGCATGAACCCTTCCCTATTACAAGCGCTATGTGAAAGCCAGGGTATCTGGCATGGTGTTCATCGACCCAAGGAGAGCCTAGACTTGGATGCAATTGAAGGAGAAACCAACGAATCCTCTCTTGGCCTTTCGCAGGAAGGCTTGGAGAGTGAGGATCCTGATGACACTTCGCACTTGCAACCGAGCAAAAGCAGGCGTTCTGTTCGTCCTCTCCCTAGTCTTCCTACGGTCGATGGGTCGATTCCTATCCCATCCTTTTCGTCGGCTTGCGAACCTTTAGGATCGCCCATCAGCAGTCACGATCGAATTTCCCCAGTCCCACACGACACTGAGACATCGTCACCTTCATTCTCAACGGACGATAGCTCGTCCATTTCCCACTTATCGCAGAGTGGCCGCCCAGTCACCCCCACATCTTTGAATTTCAAGCTAACCAATCCATGCTCCCCACCTTCCCTATCATGTTCAACTGATTCTTTGTCCGTTCCTTCGTTGTCCTCGGGGTCACCTATGCAGTTGGTCAAGCCCCTTGCGCTTATGGATGAGTGTAGTGAACAACAGTCCTCCAACTCTCCCCACTCTATCGATATTGCAGAACCCATCCCCCTCCCGATCCCGAGTTTACGACCGACGCAAGCCCCACCAGACGCTCAGTTCCAATTTCCCGGACCGCGGGACAGCGTCATCCGAAATCCAATCATGCATCGCAAATCCACCCCATCCCTTTCTTTTTCTTCTTCTATTTCGACGGAGGCTCGGTCAGCTTCCATTGCTTCTCGTACGAAACGACTAAAGAAACCCTCGTTACACCTACTCTTTACCAAACATTCACATTCCCCGTCCCCTGCCCCGACGCCACAGACACCGGCAGTTGGCAGTCCCCTCGCCACGTTGCAGGAGGGTGCTTTACGGTCATCTTCTACGCCCGACTCCTCCCCAGATTCTATGGTCACAGCTCCGCAGTCGTCCCGATTTAGTTATCCGCCAGTATTGAATACGGCAATCGACGAATCTTCAATTTCGCTTGCGTTAGGCATCCAGGACGATGGAGAAGACCGTGCCACCTCTGTCGGACATGCCATTAAGAATGGTATGACGGACTCGCAGGGGTCAACGGGGCCTGGCACATCTCTTCGCCATAGTCCCCAGGGAGAGAGCGGTAAAGATGCTCAGTTCAATCACTTGGACGTTACTCTCGCGGACGAGGATCAATCTGGGGAGTATAAATGGACGCAGAGCGTATTGATGGCGGCTGGAGAGTCTAGATGGTGACGGGGCTTTTTTCAATGGACTACTTCGTCTACATCATACCGGACTCTGGCTACGATACGATCTGCAGGCGGGTCCACATCTCACACATCTCAGTTTGGTCATTTCGATTCTATCAGTCCTCTTTGGAAAGATATATTCGAATGCATACCCCAATTTTTTTCTTATGACCCTCGGATTTGGATAAGGGCTAGATCGTAGTAGATGACGTCAGATAAGGCCTAGTCCAGATATCGTCTGGAGACCCAGTGGATATAAAGCCAGCGGTGAACTTCGTCGCTCACTGCCAACACACCCATTTCTTCCATGGCTTCTAGTTCGGTAAAAGTGATACAAGACAAACTCTTCAGAGGCGGCGATGATTCCAATGGTCTAGGATCAAGCGACCCAGATCCTCGTGACCCCCGTCTCACCATCCAGATCCCCAAACCAACAGTAAAGTCGGAACCACCAAAGGTGACAAAGGCGAGCCCGTGTAGTCTAAGCGGGACAAATCGCGACACCGTCCAAAAGAACTACCGCCAGCGGTTGAATGATAGGCTCGGTGCCGACTACCAAGGTGCAGAGAGGTACCGTCTTCAACAAGACGATGCTCGGCTCAGCCATTGGAAACGATGGGGTCCATACCTTAGCGATCGACAGTGGGTAAGCCTAACCAAGCAGCTACCTCAATGCTTTGATACTCATCAGCCAATTCCAGGCGACGGTCCGAGAGGACTATTCAGAAAATGGGGATGCCTGGAGTCATTTCCCTCACGAACACGCACGATCGCGCGCTTATCGATGGGGCGAAGATGGCATTGGTGGCATCTCGGATAACCATCAACGGCTTTGCTTTTCGCTCTCCTTATGGAACGGCCAGGACCGTATGTTAAAGGAACGTCTTTTTGGCGTTACGGGTCATCAAGGGAACCACGGCGAAGATGTCAAGGAACTCTACTATTACCTAGACTCGACGCCTACCCATTCCTACATGAAATTTCTATACAAGTATCCCCAACGCAAGTTTCCATACGAACAGCTCGTGACAGAGAACCTCCATCGGGACCGCGATGTGACAGAGTACGAGATCCTAGACTCTGATGCCTTTGAAGACGATCGATATTGGGATGTCTTCATGGAGGTTTGTCTCCGCTTTACCGCTCAGGGCCACTCGTCTGAACCATATTTCACAGTACGCGAAAGATGAAGAGGACGCAAATAGCACTTATGTGCGGATCACCACCTACAATCGCGGTCCAGAACCCGCGACGCTCCATATCATACCCCAATTGTGGTTCCGCAACACATGGTCGTGGCCCGCTGTCGAGCCCCCAATGCCATCTCTCGCTGGCTCGGTCACGGAGAGCGATATTCAATATATCAAGATAAGGCACCCAGACATGGAAAAGTACTTTATGTACTGCTTACCTTCTCCACCACCTGTCAATGCGGAAGGCGCGTTCGTCATGGACGAGGATGTCGTCATTCAACCCGAACTCATTTTTACGGAAAATGATACCAATTTCCAACGTCTCTATGGAGTACAAAACAAGTCGCCATATGTCAAGGACGCTTTTCACGACCATATCATCCCGTGGCATCGACCTGGCTCCGAATCAGTTGATTCTGTTCCTAAAGGAGACAATTGCGGAGACGCGCACCAGTCCATCCCAGCTTCGACTTCTCATCCATCTCCTTTTGTCAACCCGGAAAAACGGGGGACGAAGTCTGCAGCGCATTATGTTTTCCAGGACGTCCCGGGTAATGGTGGGTGCGCGGTTGTACGCCTGAGATTGACTCCGCAGTCGGTGTCAAAGGTCTCGAGCTTGGAAGATGAAGCCGCCTTTGACGGAACTATAGAAGAACGACGGGAAGAAGCAGATGAATTCTATAATTCGCTTGTATTCGGTCCGATGAGCGACGACTTCAAGCAAATAATGAGACAAGCCCTGGGGGGTATGTTATGGGCGAAACAATATTACTATTTTGTGCAGAAGGAGTGGATCGAGGGCGACCCTGCACAACCTCCACCGCCCCCGGGACGTAAACATGTTCGCAATAAAGTATGTTTTGCGACTGGTTGCTAGTCTGCACTAACCCGCTCGTTAGGAATGGCGCCATATGCACACCGACGATATTCTTTCTATGCCCGACAAGTGTGTAATTTTGTCTGTTTATTTTTCGATCTTGATAGGTGATTTGCATAGGTGGGAATATCCATTTTTTGCCGCTTGGGATACCGCCTTCCACTGCATACCCCTCGCCGTCGTCGATGCCACCTTCGCCAAGAAGCAACTGGACTTGCTAACCAGGGAGTGGTACATGAAGCCGGACGGCCAGATTCCTGCATATGAGTGGAACTTCTCCGACGTGAATCCCCCTGTACATGCTTGGTGAGTATAGTTTCTGTTGAATTTGTTCAAACTATTAATTTGACGAACTCCAGGGCCACATTTCGAGTTTTCAAGATAGAACGCAAGCTCACAGGACGAGAGGACATACCCTTTTTGGAGAGGGTCTTCCAGAAGTTACTGCTCAATTTCACGTGGTTCGTAGCCTCATTCACGGAAGGTTCAATTAATCACAGTTACCTATGCAGGTGGGTAAATAGAAAGGACTCCGGAGGACACAATGTCTTCGAGGGAGGCTTCCTTGGACTCGATAATATTGGCATCTTCAATCGTTCCGAGCCACTGCCAACAGGGGGAAATCTACGTCAGGCTGATGGCACTGCGTGGATGGCGTTTTATTGCTTGAACATGTGAGTCTAATCAAGGCGCATGTTCTTGTGAGTATCTTGATGATGTCCAGGTTGAATATGGCACTTGAACTTGCGAAACACAATGCAGTGTATGAGGACATTGCCTCGAAATTTTTCGAGGTATGTTGAATTGTTGGTGAAAGTCCCATGTCACTGACCGGTCTCAGCACTTTATCTTTATCGCTGATGCCATGACATACATGTCAGGAGATAACGAGTCAAGCCTGTGGAACGAGGGAGACGGAATGTATTACGATGTCATTCAGTTCGGACCCGGAGACGCGATCCAGTTGCCTGTGCGCAGCCTTGTCGGCCTTATTCCCCTCTATGCAACCCTTGTTCTCGAGCCTGCCGTGCTCAGCCGACTCCCAGGTTTCAAGAAACGTGTGGAGTGGTTTATCGATCACAGACCCGAAGTCTCGGCCCGCAATATGGCGAATATAAAGGGTAATGTGACAGCTCTCATCTGACCCTTGATTTCTCAACATCATGTAGTCAGCGGGAAGGGCGAACGACGTCTGCTTGCGCTCGCCAGCAAGGAGAGGCTTGTCCGTATCCTAGAGAAGATGCTAGATGAGGACGAGTTCCTGAGTGAATACGGTATTCGATCGTACGTCGGGCTACGATCTCCCTTGCCCAATTTCTTATGGAATGTCTAGTTTGTCGAAGTTGCACAAGGATAAACCTTGGGGGATGTCTGTCCATGGAGAGCTGCATGAAGTCAGGTATTGGCCAGGTGAATCCCACTCTGGAATGTTTGGTGGGAATTCCAACTGGCGTGGACCCATCTGTGAGGACCAGTTTTTACTTGTTACACTCTGGTTGTAGAAATTTACGGTTTGCCCAGGGCTCGCTGTTAATTTCTTGCTCATCGAGAGCCTTCAAAGATTCTACCAGTACTATGGGGATGACCTTCAGGTCGAATGCCCTACAGGCAGCGGCGAATACATGAATCTCGTCGAAGTCGCGGAAGAAATCCAACACCGTATTATCCACATCTTTGGACGTGATGCCGAGGGCAGAAGGGCTACTAACGGCGGTAATCCCAAATTAGACAGTGACCCACATTTCCGTGATTATGTTTGGTTTTACGAAGTGAGGATGATTCCCTTGCATGATGCATGGTTGCTGATTGCATTATCCCACCAGTATTTCCATGCGGATAGCGGCCGAGGACTCGGGGCATCACATCAAACAGGATGGTGAGGATATCTGAGCGGCGAGCTCGTGCATGTTGATTTACCTTTTTTTAGGACGGGCCTTGTTGCCTATCATATCTTGCAGAGTGGAGTGACATGCCGGTTACCAAGAACACCCCGTAGTATGTTTACTCTACCAGAAGCTGTGACATCTTTTTGACCATTCTGTTTAAGCTCCTCGGAGTGTGGTTAACCACTACTTTGATGTAAGTGTCTCGAGTTGCGTTTTGCCCCACTTTGTTCATGTGATGGCAGGAAACCATTGACGGCCAGTCAGCATACGGAGATGACACTCGCTCTCTATTTAGTGCCATGAGTGGCTTGGACTTACATAGCCTAGGGGACTTGTCGCCGAATGCTTTGTAGAGTTTTAAAACTTCCAAGCTAGAGATAGACATCGTGAAGTAGATTAGAGATCCTTGCTTACCCTTGCACACTCGAAACATTGTTTTGTGATAACCAATAATAATAATATAAGACCCGTAGCAATGAGTGCAGTGTTCTATCAAGAGTTATACATGACCGATGTTCCTCCATGTTTTAGATATGATGCTCAATGGCGTTGAAGACTTCAAGGAGCGAAATGACAAAAAAACAGATGACTTGGAAAGTCTTGGTGGCTGTAGCCTCGGGGTCGAAAGTACGTTAGAAATCATAGGAAAATGACGAGGAACGAGGATGAGTGAACGAATGTAGACGATGGACAAGAGACACAAATGGCGGCTGAACTTTATAAGGGATACCGCGTGGAGTCCGAGAGTGAGAGCATTCGCAACAGAAAAACGTCGTGACGCGATGCCAGGGAATGACGAAGGTAGCATAACCGGTGATGGTGGAGGACCTACGTGACATACAGAGTGACTTGCCCGCCAGGGCGGAATGACTCAAAAGCCATCTGTACATCCTCGGTAGACCCAAGGGATATCAAGTCACCATCCTCGTCCTTGTACTTCACCCTCAATGGGGTATCGTCCCGACGTGGACCGCAGAGGCGAATCTTCCTCCCCACTTTATCCACAA
Source organism: Tylopilus felleus (assembly GCA_038091295.1). Taxonomy (NCBI): domain Eukaryota; kingdom Fungi; phylum Basidiomycota; class Agaricomycetes; order Boletales; family Boletaceae; genus Tylopilus; species Tylopilus felleus. The sequence continues at coordinate 12,108 of JBBPOE010000055.1, read as the reverse complement.
GCTCGCCAAATTCCGTAGATCGAGGAACTTGTATAACAAAGATGTCCTCTTGAAAGTGGACTTTGACCTTGACAGAGGGGGGATGACCGGTGTTCAGAGCCATGCTCTCGAATGTTTGCGATCTCGACTGTCGAAGCCCTGGTCCTGCCAATGATGACTCACTGGAACCAAACGGCGTTATCGGCGACGAACTGTTTGGTGACTCCTCCGATGAGCCACGAGTGGATTGACTAGAGCCACTACCCCGCTTATTTTCTACCGTCGAACTCTGCGAGTGGTGGTTCCATGAGGTGGTGGGAACGGGAGGTAGAGATGTTTGTGGAACATAAGCGCTAGGTTGACTTGCACTCCTGGATCGGCTGAGCGGGTAAGTGATGGGTGCACTACTGATGGAGGTCGGTGTATCAGGTTGATCATATGGGGTCTTGAGTTTCTGCGAGCTAATTTGGGTGTGCAGGGGAATTCGAGGAGGTCGAGAACCGGAACCGAAGCTAGCATTCGTCGCGCTTGTAGTAGAGCTCATACGCGTGACTGGTGGGCGATAAGAGGGCACGAGAGACCCGGGGAATGGTTGAGTACCATTCACAGATCTCCATTGAGTGTGAATATGACCATTGGTATCTTCTGTTCGAGCTCGAGAATGGTCATACCCAGCGAAGGATTCGCGGTCAGAATAAAGGTTCTGTCCAGTAAGACGGTGGGTCCCCAACGGCGTACCGCGCCCTGACGAGGGTATGCTCGATGGTGGGTAATCTTCGTACTCGTCATCAAGATCGAACTCGAACCCATCCGCGGAAACATATCCTCGGTAACCGCCACTGGAATACGATCCAGAGGACGATGCCACAGAAAATTGCTCCTCGCTGGAATAGGGACTCGGTCGGTGACGACCACTGGCTGGATGAGGCGGCAGACTATTTATATATTGAGAGTGCGACATTGAAGATGATGCTCTGTCGTGAGAGTAGGGAAGTGGAGAGCGCTGGGTGATCGAAGGGGGTATGGAGGCGTGGCTATTGTGCGCGACAAACTGCGAGATATTTCGATCTGAAGCCCTTCGACTTGCTACTTCCCTGATCAGCCTGTTTATCTGGGTCTCCCACTGCTTCAGCTGCTCCTCCGAGCGGCAGCGAAGAGTAAAATATTCCAAATCGTCATCTCCTCTCCACCATACAGCAAGAGAGTAGGGGCTGACGGAAGAAGAGCCTTGCAAGGGTGTTAATTTGCGGGTCACTGAACGTCATGTCTGCGCACGCACCGATCGAATTTCTTGGCGAACTTGGAATGGCCTGAGTGACGTTATTCAGAAATATCCGACCCTTTAGAAGGAGTGGAGTATCTTTCTTCTTGTTCGGTACACCGGGGACGGATCCGGCCGAAGGAGCGGGCTGTTTCTTCAAAATCGAGTTGTTTTTGCCGCCTCTTTTACCGCTCGGTGGGGGTTGGAGCGCTTCTTTGCAACATAAGATAATTTTCTCGAATAAGAAGACATGGTACTCTCGGTCCACTTCTGACTTGGTCACAGTGAAAATATCGTCGAGCAAGAGGTTCCCGAAATTAGACAAGTGATGGCCCTTCCAGTCTTTGACGCGACCTTCAAGATTTCGTACAGTTTGATTGTTCTCAGCACGACGTTGTGCTTCATTGATCTTATCTGTTATTCGCTTCGCTGTCGCGGAACCAGCCTGGAGTTCCTCATAATATGGATAATCAACGATGGTTGATGCCTTGACTAGGGACTACAAAAAAAGGCGTCAGGATAAAATTGCGACCAAGATCAGGTCACTCACATCGAGGAGCAATGGATATTTGCAAATTCTCTGGACAGGTTTGATCAGAAAAGCAGGCAGCTCTGATTTGGCGTTGATCAAATTGTTGTGTACCTGTAACCCAGAAAGAGGATGAGAACACATCAGATGTGCTATTTTGGGATGCAGCCGACATCCACCGTCGTCACACCGACCAGGCTCACATGGAAACCGAGTTGGCGAGGAGCCCAGATGGAATGAGAGGAGCCCACGTACCGACAGGTTTTGCTCCTCCTTGATCATAATGTCTGCCGCATTGGTGTAGTTAGCACAGTAGGGCTCATACACCGCAAACTCGTCTTCCTATTGTTCCAAAAAGAACACGAGGTGTCGAAGACAATGAAAGCGCCGCATTAAGTATGTGTCAAGTACCGAAAAAGGCAAGGATTGTACGCACGTTCTCGAGGAAGAGCAGACCCCAACGCTGGTCCTTCCAGGGCATTTCAGCAGTGCTCTCAACGCGAATGAGGAATTTTCTCTGAAAGTTCAATAACTTGTTGAGACCTGGGAAAAGTAGGTGGATTGTATCCTGGTCTATTGTATTGCTTTGAGACAGCGCGGTCGCGTATTTCTAGCTCAAATCAGTCAAGAGTAATGAAATAAAAGGATGCACATCTCACCTGCATGACCTCCAGATCCTGTACATATTTGCGTTCAGTTTCTACCATTTCCCTGACAATATTGTTTCGGGCCGCGTCGCGCGCACTTGGAGCGACAGTCGCGCTCAATGCGTGGTTTGCAAGAGAATCTAGCGACTCTTGCGAAGCAAGCAAAGGGGGAGACACTGGGGCCGGCTCGAAGACATCACAAGGTAAAAGGTCGACAAGGGTAGTGACAGTGCTAACGACCTACGGCATGTCAGGCTTACGAATGTAGACAGAGGACAATGATTGGCTTTGCACCTTAACCAAGCCGTCAGTAGAATGACGATCCCACAGATCGGATACTGTGAATCTTTCGCAATTATCGATTTCGGAGAGCCTCATAGCGAATTTAGCGATGGCACGTTTCTTCTCTTTCTCATTGGAGAGATCAAAAGTAGCTGGATCCGTGCTTATCTCGGCGATGGGATGAGTCGGGGGAGGAAGGAGGTTGAAGAGAAAACAGAGGGGAATGCCGAGGGTGAAGCAGTCCCAAAGCTGTGTGACTGGATCGGTGGACTGGCGGAGGTCGCCGTTGGGAGACGAGAGGATGAAGAAGTGGGAGAAATTTGGGATGCGCATGAGACGAGCACGCAAGGAAGAGCATTGCTGGTAGAGAGAGGTGGAAGCGGAGGCAGCCTTGTTGAGGATGTTGTTATTAGCAATGGGGGTTTCGATTACGAGGCCAGGGTTGGATGCGATTGACTTTTTTCGGCCAGCGACGTTGGCCATGATGATGGAAGAGGGGAGAGGGCGAGAAGAGAGAGAGGAACACAGCGGACGAGCAGCGCAATGAGTAACCAAGTATCTTGCTGTGAATTTCCACCTAGATAATACATTTTCAGACTCCGACTTCCCATGTTGATACACACAAACAAGATACAACATCATTGTGTCATGAATTTTATTCGTCTATTGTCCTCCTTGTGGAACGCACCCCCCTTAAAACCACCGCGTTCGGGTGGCGTAAATCGTGGGCCAGTTTATTGTAGCTCTCCATTGTGATGGGCGAAGGCTCCAGGTGCGGTCCAGCCGAGGTGCCGCAGAGATGGGTTCAAAGTCCGCTTGCAAGGACTCCAACCACTGTCACACACCCCGTGACCTGATTTGGCCTGGCGGTTTTTCTTTCGCCTCTACATCAAAACCAAGTCCTGGCCAAGACCCATGGCACCAGCCCGCTCTGCCAGACGCGCTCACAGTCAGAATGCTCCCCTGCCTCAGAACGATCCCCAGAATGCTGCACTCTTCCTTGAGCCCATGATGGGCACCCCCCTCACGATATACATCGAAAAAGACGTCGACGACAGAGATGACCTCGTAGACCTCATCACAGTGAGTCTATTCCACTTGCCCACCGATCACCCTGTCCTATCGTTGGCCACACAGAAACACGGCGGCGCCGTCTCTCCCAGTTACAGCGGCACTCCGTATATTTTAGGCAAGTCTCCATCGATCTCGTCCAATCTACCATCGCTCATCCACAGATCAGTCGACCCCCACAAGGAGTCTGGTCAGAACCTCTTCCGCCAGTATGCTGGTAAGAAGGGCAAGATCGTCCTCCACTCCCGCTGGGTACACGAGTGTGTTCGCTCCGGCGCACTCCAGACATTCCAGAACAACTGGGCGGAATGTAAAGTCACTGGTGCCGAAAAGTAAAGCCCTCCCTCCATTCCGTGTCATCCTCGCTAATATTACACTCCGTATAGGGTCGATCTACCAGCCGTTGTCCCTTCCCAGAATGACCCTGCCTCGTCTGCTCAAGTCTCGTCGTTACCACCCATTCCACCCCATCCCCAGGCGCTTGCCACAATGGGTCCTACTGACCCCCTTGTTCCTCCACCACCCCAGGGCTCGTATGCCTACCCCGTTTACGCGCACCCCATGCACCCTCCTCGCGGTATCCAACCCCCCACTGCAGCCCCACCTCAGTCATGGCAAGCTCCCAACGCCATCGCGCCACAGCAAACCCACATGGCTCCCCCTCAGCCTCCCTCAGGAATGCTCCCTCGTCCGACACAACCCTATCGGGATGGTCCATGGGTCACAGGATTCGAGCAACCCCCACCCCACATGGTAGCAGGGCCCAGTAGCGCACCATACCCTTACAGGTATCGAGACGAGCAAACGGATTGGCCTCCTGCGCCTCCAGGCGATTATACCTATGATCCCGCAACGGTTAGTTCGGCAGCCGAATCACCTCTGCCGCGTAGGTTGACATGCCCTTGCAGTATGAGCAACCTTATGAGCAAGCTCCTTATATCCATGAACCAGGTCCTTCAACCGCTGGTTCATCTAATGCACCTGTTGACAATAGCAGTGGAGAAAAAGTCCGCGGTCGGAAGCGAAATCGGAGCCAGGCAAGCTTGCAATGTACTCCCTCACTCACATGCTCTAAGACTTCAGTAGGGAATTCCTGCGGCGCCACCTTCTACCCTTGTCCTTAATCGAAGAAATCCTCCCACTCGGTCTCCTACACCGCCAAGCCGCGTAATCAAGAGCACTTATGGGGGGAATCTCTTCACCTCTGACGATGTATTGTACCTAAAGAGATACATCGACTACTGTCAAGAACAGGGTCTTGTACTAAGGTTCGTGCCTAATCAACATACTGTGCTAAAGTATTCACTCCAATCGTTTTCAGCTTGAGAGAAATATGTGAGAGGATAGCTGTCAAGGTCTGTAGTTTGTGCAGCGTGTAAATGGACTTACTAAAGGATCAACCCACAGGCCCCGCATCATACGTGAGTACCTCCGTCTATATACCCCTCTCATACCATACATAACACCACCATAGGTTCTACTCTTGGCGCCGGTACTGCAACAAACACCAAATTAGGCTCGGTGGGTATTCCATGGACCTTGGAGATGCCGCGACTCCCCAGGAAGAGGGAGAACAAGAACAGAGTGCAGCGGAACAGCAACTTCGGGTTAATACTGGTCCTGGGATCATTGCAGCAGCGCAGCAACGACTACAGCAAGAGGGTAACCAACCGCGTAATCGGTCTCCCACCCCCCCGAGGGCGTTGTTTAGAAGTACGACTGGGAAAGGAGTCGCGTTCACCGAACAGGATGTGACATTTTTGGTTCGCCTCATGGAGTACAGGAAGTGAGTCCAGTACACGAACGACAGTCTTCGGTGTGCTCACTATTCTTGTACTTTCATCATAGGTCTCAGGATCGTTTCGACATGGTAGCGTTCTGGAAAGATGTCGCTACAAAGGTTATACACTCGCTTCAAATGATGTTTCTCACTCACCATTTCCATTCACAGGCCCCACACCATTCTCGTGCATCATGGATGAAGTTCTGGCGTCGCCACAAACACGAATTGAACAGGACCGATGGGGACGATCCTTTACCACAACCACCCGAGAAGAAGATGCGGTATTCCCGCACAGATGACATTCTTCTCGCCAAGTATTTCTTCACAAAGCCCGAGGGTACGTCAGATAAAATATTTCAAGCATTTGGACGACTGGTACGCATTAATTTTATTTTCCCTGCGATGGCCAATTAAAGAGCGACATTATTGTAGCATCCTCATCATCCTTGGAAAGGGTGGCAAGAACACCACCGGATACACAAAGCAAAAATTGATCATCTCATTCAGCGACTGGCAAATGGAGAGAATATTGATGTTGATGATAACGCCGCGGACTCGGAGGTATGAAGATGCGTTTTGAATGTCGTATGAGTCTCTTGTACAGTATACGGTATACTTGACTACCATTGAAGTGTTCGTGATGATAATTTCAAAAAATAATTGTACACTCACCGATATGCATCGTATTGACATAATCCGATGGCATGATTGCTGTGTTTCTTACTATCATCGTGCCGCCGCACAGTCTGAGTGCCTCGCTCACATCTTATCAAGGCTGTAAATTAGCGTGAGTTAGTAGCACTTAGTACTCACTGGCAGCGCTCGGTGCTCAGTGTTGGCATTAGGTTTCAGGCATCCGACTCATTCTACGACGCCACCGACTGAGTCGATCGAGACATCGTAGGTCGACATGACGGAGTACATGACACAGGAACAAGTGGATCAGGCAAGTGTGACTCGCTCGAGTCCGGGGTTCAGACCATTATTTCGACTCAATTTTATGACGGCACTACGTTCTCTAGTTCTACCGGGAGGGGTGAGTGAAATTACTCTCTGTTTTGGCGAAGGCCTGGCCTGAGCTTGACCACGATTGACAGTTACATTTGCCTTCCAAATTTCTTGTCGCAAGACCAGATCTCATCTCTCCTTCAACGCTCGAAAGAATTATTGGCTAACTTTAGCTTAGAAGACCACCCGCTCGTAAGTGTTCGATCATCACCTTGTCACAAAACGAGAGAACAAGGTTGCTTGCCATCAGACGAAGTTCACTACATCTGACAAGAACCACGTTGGGGATGACTACTTCCTCAACTCGGGTGACAAAATTCGCTACTTCCTGGAGGAAGAAGCTGTCGACGAGAATGGTCAGCTTACAAGGGATAAAACCAAGGCAGTGAACAAGATCGGGCATGGTGCGCTACCTAGTATGTAAGTAGTTATTTTCTGACTGAAATGCCGCAGCACTACACGTACTCGATCCCGTGTTCCGGAAGGTGACCGTAGAGAATGGCAAATTAAAAGCCGTAGTGAGGGACCTCAAATTTCATCATGATCCAGTTGGTGAGCAAACTTTATCTACCGGATCCCAGGTAAAAATATTGCTTAACACTTGCCGTCATGCAGCGCTCCAATCAATGCTCATCTTCAAGCAACCAGGGATCGGTGGCGCCGGTAATTTGTTTGTGTCTCGAGTACATCATTCGTTCTTACCAAAAACTATTTTCGTAGTTCCTCAACACACGGACTCGTGAGTATCGATCGATGAACCCGTGATGCTATCTTACGTTGTTGCTGTTGCGCAACATGATTGTGTTGTTTTCAAGGACATTCCTTGTGCGTAGACGATGATCTCCATTTAGACTTACTTGGGTTCCCACCATTCTGACGACTAATCCCAGTGTACTTCGCCTCCTACCGCGCTTGGATTTTGGATACCTCTGGAAAGATGCACGCCGTCCAATGGTGCACTTTCGTTCCTACCAGGATCGCATCTCACCATACCGGTAACCAAACGTTTTGTGCGCAAGCCTGGGGGCGGAACAGGGTTTGAGGAAATATACCCACCCCCTCTTCCCAATTCGATTATGAATAGTGCAAGCGCGACCAAGGATTATGTCCTACAAACTTGCCAGCCAGGTCAGTTCATTTGGTGCTGTTCACAGAGCTGTACTCGAATGAGTTACCATAGGGGACCTGGTGCTGATCCATGGCAGTGTGTTGCACAAGTCTGAGCGAAATACGAGCACCCAGACTCGCTACGCATACACGTTCCACATGATTGATAGCCCACCCCATGCCCACTATGATGAAAAGAACTGGCTGCAGCCAACGCCATCCATGCCGTTTACCAAGATCCTAGACATTCCCAACGAAATTACCCGCGAAGCTCTTAGGGTGGTTTAAATCAATGTACCATGGCAGACACACTAGTGTTACATTGCAGGGAAATTATATCTCCGTGGACACATATTGCTACACTGTCACTACCTCCACTTGAGCATACTGCTTCACTCTCTCCGGTGTCAAGTTATAAAGTTCATCAATAAGTGCGGGTAGGAATGTTCCCGAGCCCTGTACGTCAGGTCGTACTGCAGCGCGTTCCCCTGCAATGGTAAGTGCTAGGATGCTTTCGGAGTGTAAGCTTCAATATCCGAAAAGATTGGCGAACGTACCCTCCCACTGCCCCGATCAACATATCACCTCGCGCGAGCTTCGCTGTTGCATCTTCGTTCTTTGCCCGCTCCCAAGCTCCAGCACAGAAGGTGGCTATACAAGTACCTACTAGGCACCCGGAACCGGTGATGTCGCCGAGCAGTCGGTGTCCATTTGTAAGTTTGACAACAGTGGTTCCATCCGAAACCCAATCGATGGCCCCAGTAAGAGCAACAACGCATCCTGGTAATTCGGAGACATACATATACGGAAGACATGGAGTACACCACAAACTCACGTTCCTTCTTTGCCAGGTTACTGATAAATGTAGCGGGATCATCAAATCCAGCGCCAATGCTGTCAACACCCTTAGCTTGCACCTCAAAGAGTAGCTGTCAGTCTTAGAAACCTAACCACGAACTTAACAGACTCCGAACGCACTTCTTCTGATTCAGCGAGCGCAGCGAGCTCGCCTGCATTGCCCTTGATGACGCTGGCTTGCCAAGTGTTCAGCAATTCAGCAGCGATCTTGCGACGAAACCCCGTTGCCCCTACACCAACCGGATCAAAAACCACTGGCTTCTTTGCATCGTTTGCAAATCGTCCGGCGGCTAGCATGCTTTCCTTGTCCGTGACCGTGCCAAAGTTGACTAGTAAGGCACCCGGAATGCAGCTTAAGTCGTACATCTCATCTACTGCAGTAGCCATAATCGGACTTGCTCCCAGCGCTAGGGTGGCGTTGGCAGATTGGTTTGCCACCACGATATTGGTAATCTGTGAGTAATGAGCTGTGCACATGATGTCAGAGATGCACGCTCATACCTGGTGAATGAGTGGTTTGGTTTCCTTTATGACATGTAGTAGGTCAGCAACTCCGTCTTTGATTGTATCCGCAGCGTAGGGCAGGGATGGTTTGCTTAATAGTTTTCTCGAATTCGACCAAAATCCATAATCCGCTTTGAGTCTTGTCGCAGGTTTGGAAGGCTGCGAAGACGCAACAATTTCTGAGACGACAGCCACCCCATCTAGTCCATGCCCTGTGATTGACACAGATCCATGCAGGGTCCTCAAGATGTTGCTGCGCTTAATGCCTCCTGGTGGCGCATTTAGTTAACGTAATACTAGAGCAGGACTGAATCGCACCAATGGCAACTGCTTTCACGGATGTGCCATCTAGAGCTGCGAGAAGTGGGCCAACTGCTCGTACACCAAGGACAGGACTTGTGAGTTGCTTTGTATCAGTCGCCCAAATCGCGCCGATGCCAACATAATCAGCTCCGTCTTCTACAGCTTTCTTGACATGATCTACGTTGTTGCAAGATACGCCAATGATTTTTCCCGGGGGAAGAAGTTTTCGAGCCACATGCACTGGCATGTCCGTTTGTCCCAGGTGAACACCATCAGCATCGGCGGCTAGGGCAATATCGATACGGTCGTTAATAATGAGGGGGACACCGTATTCTCTACACAAGCTTTTGATCTTGTTGGCAATCTGCAGAAACTGCGTTGGGGGAAATCACGCAAAAAACGATGGGCCAGGGGATACTAAGAACGATGAAGAACATACTTCGGCTGTATCTGCTTTCTTCTCCCGAACTTGTACAATGGTTACCCCACCCTCTAAGGCCTGTTTGAATAATTAACTGGGTCCACGAGGAGGTCAGGAGAGAAGTCACCTCTGTGAGAGAGCCGAGGTACGTCTGTTCGGAAGAAGGGCCATCAGCGAGCCGAGTGCTTGCAGCACCAGGGATGTACCTTTCCTTCGGGTAGCAGCTCACGGCCAGTGACCAAGTAGAGTGAGTAATCAACTGGCTTCATTGTCAGGCTCAAAACCTTGGTCAAGGGTTTGGTTCGAAATGACACGATCGATGACGTAATCATGTTACTGTCGGATGTACAACTTGTCAGTACGAGTAACTTGCCAGTTCACTACGCCAGCACGATGTTGTCAATAATGCCCTCCAAGCGCTGTTTTTCTATGGCAGTGAAACGTTGCAGTGTACCAGCTTTCCCAACAGCAACGAATGCACAGCACGTGAAACACCACGTTTGTCTTCGAAATTCTGAGACGGCAGCCAAGATCGCCGAGGCATTCGTTCCGGCTGGGACAAAAGACAAGGTCATCATTGAAGCATTTCCAGGGCCAGGAATATTGACACGTGCCTTGCTGCAATTGCCGAGGGAACGGATACGCAAGATTATTGTACTCGAGAATGCTGAATGTTTCCTTGATAGCCTCCGGGTATGTTGATATATTTTCTCCGTTGCTGCAGCATGTTGAACGCACTCAGCCGCTCCAAATGGTTGATCCTCGCGTGCAAGTTCTTCCGTGGGATGGATATGCGTGGAGTACTTATCGGAATCTGGAAGCAGAGGGTCATCTGTGGGACGTCGAAGCATCCAACTGGGCAGAGCGTATGTTTCCCGGTCCTTACAGAAGCACGTCTGATTTCTCCACGCTCAGCCGATCCTCCACTCCGTTTTATTGCACATCTTCCCACTTCCATCTATGGCGAGCAACTCATTGCACAGCTGTTACGCCTAGTACCTGACCGCGGCTGGTTATTCCGCTATGGCAGAGTTTCCATGAACTATGTGATGCATGATTTTGTGTGGGAGGTGTGTCACGGTGGTTATCCTGTCATGCCATTCTGACGTGCTATCTAGCGTATATCCGCAAATACCAAGAGCGTCGATAACCTGAGAAATCGATGCAAGTTGTCTGTAATAGCCGCGGCCGTTGCCTCATTTCGAGAAGTCGTTCCTTCGACCGTCCTTCAACCATATGAAGAACACTTTTGGCCACCAAGTATCGCCGCGGCTGAAGGTCGTTCAAAGAAAAATCGGCAAAACAGAAATATGGTAGCTATTACTATGAATCCGTTGCTAGAACAGGTCGAGTCACCATTTATAATATCTGGAATAACAATTGCTTAGTCTCAATAGACCATCAAGACAGGGCTCATTGACAAGTGGGACTATTGCTTACGCAAACTGTTTGTGCTCAAATCAAATCCTCTCAATCGTGCTATCCCGTATGTCAGCATGGCTTGTCTGGTCTTGAGTACTCATCCCTTGTCAGTCACTTAGCCCCAGGTGCATCAACTTTGTTGATGATGCTTCAGGATGGATCCCTTGCTGGTCATCATTTGATTGACATCTCTAAGCCTGTGCGTGAAATGAGTGTTGAAGATTGGGCAGCACTTGTGCATGCTTTTCACTCATGGCCCTTTGCTCCTGATGTTAGTCTATGATTATAGCCTGTCAATGTTATATGCTGACATCTTTTGTAATCTAGGACTTGGTTATAACAGATTCATTTTCTCGTGAGGATAGGCTGTAGATATTACTGCTGTTTTCAGTAAGCATGGCACTTGCACGTGAAAAAGTTGTCAATTATAGACATGTGGAATAGCTTAGCTATGCCTTAGATCTCCCAGCCAAAATTGACAAGTGGCTGGGTGAGGCTGATAGAGGCCAGGTATGGTGTTGGGCTGGCAGATAGAATCTGATAATGTACCAGAGAGCTCCTGAGTGTTATTGGCTGTGAAGCAAAGTGGAATTGAAAATTGTACAATATGTTCAGGCCAGCAAAACAGCAGAACAATGCAAATGATGTAAATGAATCAATCCAGCAGGACTGGAACAATGTTTCTGAGTCAGCATAGTACCATCACAACATTCATTTGATCTACCAACAAGGTCCTCAGTTGTCCCCATGCCCAGATCCCAGAAGAAGTATGTATTACTGTGACTGCCATGATTACTGTCAAGGCCAGTGAAACGACCAAACTCACTCAAGAGCTGGCTGTTAGGCTAGAGCAAGGGAGAGACCTTCGTCAGTGGCACTCAATGGCAAACTGAGAAGTAGAGGGCGAGACCTTGTGTGGCAAGAGTGAAGATG